>JYFJ02005787.1:0-22951 GCA_000934665.2 Catajapyx aquilonaris
AGACGTAATTAAAGCGATTCGCCGATTTTCGTCAAAATCTGACAACCCAAGGGTCAATTTTCCTTAAAAGCTCGGTGAATTGACATGGAATGACCCAATGTTATTAATACATTGAACATTTACCTACTAGGTCCCGTAATGAAAATTTTAATAAAAATTATAGGAAAAAGCACAAAATTGAAAAAGTGAAAACACCAATTTTTCCAGTTTCAAAAAAAGTGTTCCTAATTTCGCAACCTGCAGGAGGAAAGGTGTAAAAAAAAACATTTCTATTTGTGAATGCTTTAAAATGCTTGATTAATAACAATACAATGAAAACTGGTTTATCTGCATGATGAAAATGATAAGTTTTCCCTATTTGCAAAAAAATAAAATTATGCCGTTGAATAATCACTTGGTCAATACAATCATATGAGAACGTTTTAACAGCAGGTAGTATACAGATGCACAAACGTTTTCTATGACTTCTTTCTTGAGTTTCCGCGAAATAAATTGAACTGTCAAAATGAGCATGATAGTACGGTAGGTATCCGAAATTAGGAATAGCCTAGGTAGCCGAAATTAGGAACTAGACAACTTGCAGCCTGATGTCGCAACTTTAAAACATGCAAACAAACAGTGTAAGCAACATCATAGGCTAAAATAAATGATTGAATAGCATGTCTTAATTTCTGGGAAATGATGGCCAATAATAGCATGCGCTGCAGTCCACCTTAGAAACAAACTGGTGTCAAAGGTTGCACAATGCACGGATGTTCACATCAGTGCTGCCAGCTCACCAATCGCGTCTTTGTGACATTTTACCACTGTCACCGGCAATTTGCAACACGTTACCACGGAGATAGCATGGTGGTCGGAATTAGGCACATGGTCAAAATATGGACCCCTTCCCCTAACTTTAGAATATTTGAATATATTCAGCAAATATTTCTCCATTGGTTATACTGTCACTTAGGATTTATTGTACATTATATGCAACCATTAACAGTTCTAAATGATAAGTGTAAGTTTGACATAACTTTTAAAGTTTATTTTACACATGTAATGCATGAAACACTGTGGATAGATTCACAGACATCACCCTTGCCTTTCTTGAGGAGTGAAAGATTATTATTCCTGGTTTGCCTCTTTCTGGGTTCATATGTGATGCTTTTCAATGAGCTTCATTTTGCTTCTCTCTTAGGAACTGAGAGTGAAAATAAATGCATAAAAATTAGTTGTATACTGAGCTATCAATTGTTGTAAGGTGAAACAGTTTCAGCAGGAGTTTCAGCTATCATGACTGGCTGCACATTTGCATGTGATCATAAGACAACTGTTTATCATCTTACCAATCCGCCTCAGTGGTATCATACATGGCAACTTTCACCACATAGCAGGCAGATTATAAAAAGCCTAGGGGTGAAACTTTCTGAGAACTAATTCAGTTCTAAGTCAGAATAAGTGCTTTCTCACAATTTTATTGATTTCTAACAGTCCACTGCAATTCCAGGCCTCTTCAGTGATTTCTATTTACAGAAAGCCATTCATTTTGATGAATAATCTCTATGAAGGCACAGGAGAGCTTGTGAAGGTACTTGCTGTCCTTGGAGAGTTTTTAATACCTTTTGGTACATCGTTATGAATTGCAGGTGACAACCGAGAAGACTTGATGGGTGTATTACTCCCAGAAGCTGCTGACCAAGATGAACCACTGGAACCATGACTTGCTTTCACTCTGAAGCGCACTCTAATTGCTTTAGCTACTTTACGTGTGCAAGTAAACACAGCAAAGATGAACACTCCTTGCAATGTGTTAAAGAAGATGAAGAGGTACCAGAGTGGCATGAGATCTGTTGATGCAGCTACAAGACCACTTATCCATGTCAGTCCCATGATGAGGGCCATTCTAACATATAGTCTAAAGTTCCTCCGGGTAGGGCAACATGAGACAGGCTTCGCTAGGCCCCTGCTGGCATTGATAAGCACTCTTGCCGAATCAATAAAGAAGCCAAGGTTGCACAACATGGTCAAGCAGAGTGGCACGGCAAAGAATAGTAGTAGTGCTGTTCTTTGTCCAAACCAGCAGAAATGGCGTCCAAACTGGGGTCGGATATAATGTGGCACATCATGTGTGTAGAGTAAATCAACTAAAACAGCTGAAGCTACCACAACTGCTGGAATTACCCAACCTATCAGAGAATACGTAAAAAACCGCACCCGTTGTGCGCCATTATTCACACGCAGTTCAGTGCTTGATCGCCGAAGTGTCTGCCAAACGTCAAAGGACATGACAAACATCCAACAAAATGCTGATAGGAAGCTGTAGTACGCCAGCACTGCAAGAGACACACATGCTGCTCCTGGGGGTTCCACCCATTGCCCAGCCAAAAAGCAGTTGTAACCCGCTAGTAGTGCCACACACAAGGAGGCCAAATTTTTCCCTGAGAGATTACGCAGTTCATGAATAAACAAAAAGGCTACCAAGTGAAGCAGCAAGCATATGACTGATATGCCTAATCCAATAAAACTGATGTATCCCATGAGAGAGCCAAACTTAGACTTGACAGTCAATCCCACAGCACAGACTACCAGTCGGCCATCTGACTGAATCAGAAAGTGATCCTGAGGGAATTGTTTCCCATATGCGGGTACATGGGCAACTGTTCCATTGCTTTCTAATGTGTATTCATCAACATCAAGGAGGAATTTGGGGCATGATATGAATTCTAGGTCTGACATAGTATCATTGTTAGACAAGAGATCACTGGGGTTAGTTGCATTTTCTGGGTTCACTGACACAAAGTCAGGGCCGTTCCAAGAAGAATCCTGTGTCGTGAAAATGTTGTCACTCGTTTCTGGTGCCCTAGTTGACACTGCAGGAATGCAATTCCCTTCGTGATAAACCCATCCCTCTTGGACACATGTAACACTGCGACACTTCTGGAAGAAGGGGTCATACAGCTGATTAGGCTCACAAAGGTGCTCTTCTCCTACTGCAGTGCTGCTACCAAAATCCACATCCAGGAGGATGGCAAAGGCCACAGGATTGAACTCATTAACAAAGTTAAATCTTGGCATCAGATGCTGAGAACAGCTGAGACTGTGTGGCTCAATACCATTGCACATGGCACAATGGACATTGCGATAGCGCTCATTCAGGTGGTACACAACTCCAGTATAAGCAGCACATTTGTCACGGACTTCATTGTCAGTCCAATTGGACGGGCAGCTGCGCACAACATCTAGGCATGGTCTTACTATGTCTGATAAAGTTGCTGGCAGGGAAGGGTCAATGCTGCAAGTGGTCCAAGATCCATCCTAGAGTGGGAATGAAAAAATTATTTTATAACTGTTGATCCAGATCACATATAATTACATAGAATATTAATCACTTGTTCTAGATTTACTGTAGGCCTTAAATGGCACGAAGCATGGAATATAGCCTACCAGATTAACACTACGCCAATTCTGCGCGCCCACGGATGTTAAGGTCCCGGGTTCGATCCCAGCCCGGGGACACCCCCTTCATCTCGTGCAGAGTTTAGGGCCATCTCTGACTTCGTCTCGGGTGGTATTTCCTATAGACTAAACCACCCAGGGGAGCTCACAAAATGACCACATATGTCATTGCACTGCACTTGCACATCCCCTCCTGTCGCTCCTGTCATCCTCCCTATCGCTCGCGGTACCCGGGCGTTACGGCAAAAGGACCAACTGTATCAAGCTTGTACAAATTTAAGCATAAATAAAGGTACTGTGCCGATGCCCTAGGGCGGTGCACTAAACCCCACTACGCCAATTCTGGTTCATTAAGAATTTCCAGTATCCCCTATTTGAAACAACTATTTGTTAATTTTTGACAGCCATGATAAAACAATGAGAAACCCAGCAGCAGTTGTTGATATCACATGAGCAGAGAAACCTTTCCTAAATCATTATGTGGGAGTTGGGAGGCATTGAAATTTTGGTGTAGAACGGAGTGGTATACCGGTATGCTGCCAAAGTCTGCAATTAAAGAGCAGGGGTAGGGTGTGCTGTATCGTTCCCTCAAGAAACCAGTTGATTAAAGATATGAAATTTGTTGGAAGCATCATTAAGGACTACAATCACTTATTGTGGTTGTTGCGTTTGGTCGCTGATACAAACACATGTCTTCTTCGCCTACCTCTATTATTATACGAACTTGGGCAGTTCCTCATTCATGGGCATGCAAGAGATGTACACTAACTGTAATTCCAAAACAAAGAGATTTGACCTCGCACTTGTGTACCTGCTAATGAAGACAACAAATCCTGACTTGATGGCTCTTACAACAAAGTGGCCTTAACCAGGCAACAGTGCTTTAAAAAGCTACTTAGTGGTTTAAATAACTCAAACACCCCAAAATTGGACTAAGTGGATATCTCCTGCATACTGACAATATACTGCATATGCAATTTTCCATAATCTTTGTTTGTGGACCATAACAGGATACAACCACTAAATAAAGTAAATAGTCAAATGCCCTGAGCAATTTTTAAAAGTACATGGTATTTGCAGCCTTCCACCTCTGCAGTTCCTGCATTCGATCCTCCTTATGCCAGACTGAGGATTTTATCATGTAGTAAGAGTTTCAATGGGTTCTCTCCATTCATGCAAGGGTTTTCTTGGGGTTCTCCCACTTCCTCCACAATAAAATCTATCAGCAGGGCAGAAATTAATTAAGTCGTGAATTTAAACGAGGTTCCCCTAAAAGGCTACAGGCACCTCACGAGGTAGCATGTTGTTGTTGTTGTTGTTGTTAAACAAAAAAATGTACCCAGTAAATAGGCTTACCTCTTGTTGCAGTGTCCAGGTAGCATTTCCTTCACTAAATGTTAACTTCTGAGCAACCACCATTGGGTTAATAGGACTGGTGGTACTTTTAAAATCCATGCATTCAATTCTTGGGTGCCAGAAACGCAGCTTCTTCTCTGAGGTTTCCCCATTACACACAGCACAATGAATGCTGCGATATGTGATCCCTGTTGCTAGACTGGTGACAGGCAGCCTGGATATAACATCTCGACTAGACCTTTCCAACAAAGCTGCTTTGCACATCTGGCGTATCTTCGAATCCTAGAAAAATAGGTTGATAGGTTATGCTTACATTCCATCTTGCATTAAATTCCTAATTAACTTCTGTGCAGAGAATTGAGTGACTGAAACTGAACAATCGAAAATGGAGATGTATACTATCGGGTTCAAATACTTTTGGCCACTTTATCCTGGTCTTGAAGGAACCCGTCACACACACTCGCGTCCTTAACGTGGGGTCTGTGCGAAGGGTTGCTTCAAGACCAGGATAAAGTGGCCAAAAGTATTTGAACCCGATAATACAACTGAATTCAATGGCAAGTTAATTATTGAAATTAATATAATTGAACATTGGATATAATCCAAAATGTTGAATAGAACTGAAATGGAATCGGCTATAAGTGAAGCAATGGGAAGGATTATTTTAGTGAATGATTTGAGTAAGGCATAAATATGTGACAGTTTTATCCTTACCTGCCATTCTTGAGGACATTCAGCTTGCATGTAGATTTGTCCAAATTGGCGTAGTGGCACGCAGTTGAACCTGGTCTGCCAAGATGTTGGTGAGGGAAAACGATGGGCATCCACACAACAATCTGCATATAATGCACAATGATCATCACAGAAGCAGTTCCTTGATCTCCAGTCTCGGCCATCCCCCAGGCGGTCTGATTTTCCTCTCTCGCAAGTATCCTTCGGTGCACAAGTCTTGTTTGCAGTCACTAGGTCAGTGTAAGTCACCTTTATGCTGTTGACCATGGCAAAGATCCCAGTGACTAATAGAAAAATCCTTAAGCTGCACGTAGCCTGCATGGTGCTGTCAGGTTTCACCTTGATACTTGATTTTGATTCCAATTGCATGCACTGCTCTGTTGTTTGAACTGCCCCATTACCCTCAGTGACACTTTAGTTTGTCCTTTCTACACTCTTGCTGTGAAAATCTTGGGCAGGTCAATTATGCAGTGCAGGACGACTTGTTTCTGTGGAAATAAATAAATATTACTCCAATAAATCACAACCACTATTATTGTCTGACCAATTTAATGTCTGTGCATTAATAACTGGGAAGTCAAGTGCTAAAATTATGATTGAATATTTTCTAGAAACATTTAAACTTTTAAAAGGCTATCACCTATCAGTGTCCAACGTTTCAGTAGTTTATTCCCAGTAGTCTGAAAGGGAGTTGACTAGCCCAGACAAAAAGTTTCTGGTTTATACATATATAGATTCTATGATACAATTGCTTTAATGAGGGTTTAACAAACTTCGTTCATTCAATTCATTCATCAATTCCTGTGTGAAGAATGGGTATGACGAGTTCTATGTCCAAACGTCCATGATTCCTCAAGAAACATCACGTAGAATTTTACACATTTACACATTGGAAATGCATGCCAGGTATACCAGACTTGTGTGGAGGGTTGCGGCTCATCCAGGATGAATGGCTGAATGCAGTAGGCCTACTAGCTACTACTATTGACCTGTATCTATTGGCATCATCTCTTTACACGCGAAAAGCACCTATATGGCTTCCCTTTGGGTGGTGCCTTGCTTCCCTCTCGGATCAAAATAAGTTCAATCTCCGTACAGTAGTCTACAGTACCTGTCTACGGGAGGTGCCACACCTGGTGGGGAAGCACATACGGCTCGTTAAAATCTGCTGGCCTAATATGTTGCCATCGCAGTATGGCAGATGTGATGTAGGAAGAAGAGAAAGAGGCTAGCACATGAGTGTATACTTTAGTGCAGGTAAATCAAGTTTTGAGTTGGGTTACTTATTCCATTATTTTGATACATAATTTTCATACAGCCACCATACAGTTCTCATACGGTATATCATGGATCAAGTGGAATGAGATCTTATAATTGGACACTAATTGTGCAGATTTGCTTTTTCCCTGAAGATATAGTGAGAGAGGGTGGATGACTGACCTTGAGAAATACACTTTCCATTTTCACAGTTCACATTTACTTGTTAAATACTGCATTTACTTAATAACCACCATAATTTAGCAAAATTTGCACTTCAGGGTGGCATGGAGAGTGAAACAAGTCTCTATAGTACCGGACATATCAGCCACTACTACTGGATGCCAAGGAACTGGCAGGGTCAAGGCAACAATCATTTTGTCTGAGCCAACTGAGGCAGAAGTAGCCTATCTCATCAGTGTCAACACCCATGCTGCAGCATTCAAAACAATACATCGGTTCCATCACCTATACTGACACCGACCTTAGAGCAGCTGACATCTTGGTGACGTCACTGCTGCCACCAGTGTCTTCCCCTGACACTTGGGATATGTCCATGAGTCAAGAGTCAGAGGATGGCAGAGGTAGGTTGCAATAGCACAGTAGGTGGGTTCCTTCTAACCTCATAGCAGCTCTTGAGAAGCAGACACGAGAGCAAAAGAAGGAGTGCAAGGCAGCACTACTGGAGCAGGGTAAGGGATATAAGCTAAAAAATTATTGAGCTGGAAATGGAGTACAAGAAGAAGAAACGACAGCATAATAGACAAATGTCCGACCTGAAAATGAAGATCGAATGGAGAAAACATGATCACCAAATGAGAGTTCTACAAGACATGCATGACCTCATGATGAAGATATGTGAGTGATCATATCTCAGGAGTGTAGTTCAGTGGTGTACATTCACACATAATAACTAGCTGATCAACCGACTTCCAACCTTTTTGTTTCACCACCCAGTTTTTATTTTAAAGTGGCACTGATCACTCTGAAGAGAAAAAAAAACACTTTGTGCCATCAAGATTATTCGTGTTTTGAAGCTGCAGAATAACACTTTCAATCTTCTGATAAGCTACGTTCTACATGGACTGTGGACCATGTTCACAAGCAGCAGTGTCTCATTTGAAATAATGAAGATGTGTGGAAATCTATATAAATAAAGCCGTTTGTGATCTGTCTGTCTGTCCGCCTGGAATGCCAACCGTCATTTGCATGCCATCTGTGGTCCCCGTCCTCTACCCCAACCTCTCCCGTCCTTTCCGACCCAGCCTTCCTAACCCTTAACTACGTAGGTGGGCGAAACACCTTTAACTACGTAGGTGGAGCCTGAGAGGCTCCAATGGCATATTTAAATTTCTGCTTATCAACTAAATTGTTACATTGGACTTTTCACATACAGAAAGTGCAGTTCAGATCATTAGGCTTCCGATAACGTCAAAATCACACGCTGAGTCAGCATATTCCGACAGGAAAAAATTCGTAATCAAAAGGTTACATCATGCTTGAGCCGCTCAGTCTTCACCTGCATAGGTATAGAGCCAGTATAGAGTCCAGGAGGGACCTGTTCCTCGTTACGAATTTTTTTAAACCAAACAATAGGGACTAAAATTTTTTTCTTTCCTTTTCATGCTTGGGAAGATTTTTCTGACAAAGTCACGGAAGGACAGGAGAAAATAAAATTCAATGAAAAAGTTACATGCGTTTAAATAGTGCTTGGAGCCTCTCAGGCTCCACCTACGTAGTTAAGGGTTTAAGATTCGTAATTACATGCATTTTTTTTGTTTTGGCCTGTCCTTTTCAGCTTGCTTTCCATTCATTTCTTTCCGAGCAACGCGGGTGTCGCAGCTATACCTATGAAGGAGTTGTCCCTGGTGAATGGCACCTTAGTACTTCTTTACGTAGTCCTCCTGGAGTGTGATTGTACTTCTCCCACAGTGATCCAGCTTTTTGTCCCTTCGCGAAAATATGACTTGTCTTGGTCATCCACCATTTACGGACAGCCTCCATGAGGGCAGCGTCACTATTGAAACACTTTTCTTCCAGGTGTCCTCAGAGTGTTGGGAACAGGTGATAGTCAAATGGTGTCACCTAACAATTTGGCACAATCAGACTATCACCTGTTCCCAACACTACTGATAGAACAGGGTTTCAACAGTGACGCTTCCATCATGGATGCTGTCTGTAAATGGTGTGGTGACCAAGACAAATCATTTTTTCGCGAAGGGACAAAAAGCTGGACCACAGCTGGGAGAAGTTCATCACACTCCAGGAGGACTACGTAGAGAAGTGCTCAAGTGCTATTTACCTGGGAAAACTCCTTCACAGGTAGGCACGCTATTTATAAAACAGTCCTCGTATATGCAGGTTATTGGTTTTTAAACAATGGACTGTCATATTGTCTCTATTTATATAAAAGGTAAACAATCATTCTATGAATGTCATGCCAAATGGTTGGATCCACACTAAGCAGAGATTTACTGCTAGTTTCTAGATATATTGCATCAAACTACTTCCTTGTACAGTATGCTTGTATTTGTGTCCTTTCAGTAATAAAGTTCTAAATTTCCATTACTGCTTATTCTTAAAGGCCACTGATATTTTTAATGCCCACATTTGCCTGTAACTTTGACCACCAACTAAATATTAATGGCCATCAAATATGTAACAGTTTAATTTTTATTCAAATTAATTGTCAAATGAAATGGTTTATTTCACACATCATCCTCGCCAACACTGTTTCTTTATCTGTGGCATTACCAGATAAATCAAAATAGAATTGGTGTGCATTGGTATGCAAAGCTGTCAATATCATTTTTTATCAACTTCTGGGCATAATTTTTTTGTCACACTTAACATGGTTGGCTTTCATAAGTGGAGCAGTGTGTTAGGCTACATGGCAACCATTTTACATATCCATCTTCAAACAGGCGTGTGTGTAGAACGAACTGTTACAAGTTTCTTCAAACTTAATCGATGCATCTGATACTTTATCAAGTGTTTTGAAAGCATATCTTGGAGATTTTGTATTTAAATATACTAGATTATATTTCTAAATTTTTGTCATACAACAGTTTTTCAGTCACTGCAGCACTAGTCAAAACCAAAAGTGACCCTGAACCAAGCCCTGAACACAACATGGTATTGTGGCAACAAAACTATTTCTGTCTGCTTGATTTGCTGCTCTGTACACGATGACCAATGACTCTGTCAGGGGTGCATTTGTGCACAAGAAAATAGTATGCGAGAAAAATCCCGTGCTTGATAGCCATAATCGACAGCATGGACTACCTGGTCATCTTTTTGTTTTGCCCACTGCCAGGTGGGTAACGCGGCCGCCTGATTGGTTCAAGTTGATTTGCGGCAGTTTGATAACAAACGAGATTTTCAAGCACATAATGGCAGGAAATTCTACGAGAGCTCATTTACACTCGTGCAGACAGGGTCACCAATGATTAATACATTGGTAGGGCCAGTTAGAAATTGACCAAAATAGGAGTTACAGCCTTTTGTAAATAAACTCTTCATAATTATACGATAATGTATGTTTGCAGTTAGCGAAACCCGACAGGAGCCAAAATTCATTGAATCTAAACCCTTGTCTAAACCAGTCCTTGAATCAGGCACATATTAAAACTTTTGATTATTCACGGCACTTCTTAATGCACAACGGACACGTGTTATTCCCCGACTCAGTCTGACACGAAAAAAAAGATGGGGAGGGGGAGAATATAGAAAAAGATCCGTCTTGTGAAAAGAAAAGACGGACCGTGAAGGATGTGATTCCCGCAACAACAGCTCTTGGCCGAGATGGAAAGGGAGAGCCGGAACCAAGAAAGAAAGTTTCGCCATAATTTGAAACGGGCGCCGGGTTTGAACTAAATGTATATAGCACATTGCTATTTACTGGGGAGAGCAGGGTTCAATTATGGTAAACATGTTCAAATCGATTGTGCTACATGGATTGCAAATGTGGTCTTTTGAAGAAAAAAAATTTACTCGCAAGACAAATTCCGTGCTGGACATTAATACAGTGTACTTATTTATATTTTCTTGATGTATTCAGACTTGCGTAAGTTGCGCCAATAGAGGAAGATATTATTTTCTTGTCAGGTCTGATTGTGTGCCCCTTGTGTACTCAGAGGTCAGTCGAAATTCCATAATCTCCATATCGGGTATTTTAAAAACTAGCTTCTCGGAAGTAGGCTACTGTATTATAACTACAGAATCAGCATTGGTATTTTTTTTACATGACATCACAGTTCAGAAGAACATTTGCTTAATATTGAAGTCTTACTATGAATGACACTCGAAAGAAATATGCTGAGTGCTTACTGCGACCCATTCATATGCTATTAGCACTTACGTCATCATCCAGGAAACGGACAGTGCAGTTATTCAAACTTTGCATATTTACCGCCGGACACAAACGCAACGCTAAAGACCGTGTCAATACCACAAGGAGGTTCTTCAAAAGCTCTTAATTTTACGACCCCATCACTGTCGATCGGAATATATTTCCATTGACTAGAACACTAGACTATCACCAGGCCAGAGGTCATATAGAGATAGTTGGGACTTTCCACCCTTCAAGATACGTACACGTCTGGTATACTTGCAAACGCGGCTCGCAATTCGCTACTTCGATACTCGTGTCTCCGACTCACGTCAGCCAATTGGAGCTTTTATTATAAAGAGTTAGCATAAACCCAAGAGCGGAAAGTCTTCAATAAAATGCGCAAATATACCGTCACAGCCTATACACCGATCCCCGGTCCACAATTTTCATCAAACCAGTGACCATCTGCCCCTTTTTCCTTGCTCCACGCCCAAATCGGATGACTGAAGCTATACACGCTCACTCAACCACAACAATAGCCTTCCTGTCCAAACGTTAAAAAAAAAAACTTTTTTTATACCCCAATAGGGAGAAAGCTCAGTTTCACTACTTTTTTTCTCGTTCAAATAGGACAAATCGAAAAGGATCACCACCAAACACGCAATGGGTCAGAGTCCATCTGATGCTTGAGTCCACATGCGTCATCTTCAGTGAGAATATCTCATGTTTCCGGATTCCACCTCGAATAATTTGTACCCTTCCGTTTGGCACGCAACGTTCTCGTCCGTCGCATGGTCTCATTGCGCAAGAAGGGAGTGGGCGAATTGAATGCCGGCAGGTATTAGCAACCTGCACGTGGAAGAAGGGTCCGGGTGGGCATCTTTTTTTCCAGGTCAAACTTTTACTTCCGTGACCTTCGATTAGCAAGTGGTGGTTGAGCATTTCGGCAATTGCGTTTTTTGGATTCACGGCACAGTGCCACTGATGCAAGTTTCTCATGAGTGCTCGTGTGACAAGTGCCACGGGCGGTTCTCGTGCGTTGAAACATTTTCTCCAAGAACGTGACATTGACCGTGAATGCGGAGACAAGCCAGCGGATAGAGAGATAAGAGGTTTAAACGCTGTGGATATTTTTGCAGTAAGTGGGGAAAAAAACGCAGCAAGCCACAATTGATAACTGAATGCATATCTACAATTTCTGTATTAACCTAAGACGGCCTCATCATAAAAAATTAAAAATAGTTTATCATGACTTTTTCCCTCGCGTGTCCTGCTCAATTTTGATGACGCACATTGTTACTCAACATTAAAATCAGACAACGAAATGACACATTACTGAACCTCCAAGAAAATACTGACAATGTCAAATGCCCGCGTTAAAAGTGGATTTTTGGCTTATGTCCTTATAAAAATAACTGAGAGAAAAACGTAATATCTGACCTTGCACACTGCTTAGAGATCCGTGGAGGCAGAGAGGAGCACAAGCGGCCTGTACACGAGTTGCCAGGCAAATGAAGAGAGCGCGGCAGGGGAAAATGTGGGACGAAGCGGATACGGTTCCCTGACCCACTTCATCCTCTTTCAATTTCTTGCGTCTTTCTTAGTGAGGGAAGGGTTAAACACTCTCGTGTCATCGGTGGAATTCGTACTGGCATATTGATGTCACGATATATGGTATAGGCCATATTAAAGGAGCGGAATCTGGAAGCACATTTTAATATTTCTCAGATATATCGCTCTTGGAGAAGACAATAATTGGGGCTGAATTCATAAATGTTTTTAAAATTTGCTATACATTAAAAATAATTTGATGTCACTGAAACACAATTTTCCCCCCATCCTCCGATTCATAGATGCTTAGCACCAATATTAAGGCCATTATAGCCTACATAAAATGGATTTTTCGAGCTGATCGAGATAATTCCCATTTCGTACATACAGAGTCGCAGCTATAGTTCAACCCGCGGTGTTGTGTGGTTATGTTGGACCCGGAAATGTGATGTGTGTTGGTAGCATATTGTTGCTTATGGAGTTGTTATGGTTTTGGGGATGCATGTTGTTGAGCTGGGGTGAGAACATCTGGGAGGAGTGACTGAGAGAGGATCACAGACAAATAACGCAGAAAATCCTGGGAGAATCTGGTAAGTATTGGCAGGTATTGGACATCTTGCACATACTACTCAAAGTGGCCAATAGGTGGAGGGATATAACCGTCTCTGTCCAGAGTGGCCACTAGATGTCACGACGTGCCACTCGTCGCTGGCTGGCTGGCTAGTTAAGTGCATTAGTGCAAAAAATATATAGAACTACTTACTACTAATCTTTAGATGAGTGGACCTGATTCAATCTAAGTGCTTCACAATCACGGGCTCGCCTAAATCTCATATCCGTGGAGGGCCTATAAAAGAAAGCAGCAAGTAAGCGAAACCACTACCGGCTACATCGAAACTCAAGTTTTTGATATTGTTCTGTTAATACAAGTTTGCTTTATTGTTGCAGTAACAAGCATTTGCTCAAGATGTTTGACGGAATCAAGTCATACATCCAGACGCTGCATTTCCAGTACGAGTTAATCACTGCCCTGTACATGCTGGAGCCATGGGAGAAGCGGTTTTTCAGTATCCTTTGTGTTGATGGTTGGTGACACATCGTAAAAGTATATTTCCATTTTGGACAGTTCTAGTGCAATCACAGAGGAAGGAAATAGTTTTGGAACATGTCTGCGAAGTTGGGGCAAAGAATGGTGACGAGCAACCGGATAATTATCAGATACTCCACCTTGTGTTAAAAGTACTTGGGACTTCTTCCTGCCAGATGTAAGGTACCTGGATATAATTGAGAAGCATTTTACACAAAGATGTTGGACTACTAGTGTACAGGGATATTCAAAATGTATGGTGTGGAAGTAACATTGAATTATTCATTTTGTAATGTAACATACAGCAACATTCAGGGGAGGTGTAGATGGCCGAGATGGTAAGGTCTCGGCTTGCTGAGTGAAAGGCCCCAGGTTCGATCCCCGCCTGGGGAACTTCCTTTCACCTGCATCAGGAGGGTCTCTGACCCGCACCTTAGAGGTGTCTGGCGACCTAACCTCCTGGGAACAGCACATGACCCCTTTACCGACATTGCACTTGCACCTATGTTCCCTCCCCAACATGGTCTTAGAATACTAAGGTCTGGACACTCCCTCTTATCGCCTGCCAGGGCGTTTTGCACGAGGTGCTCACTTGAGAGCACCATGAGACCGCTTTTTCTGCTCTATTATGTGGTGACCCTACCGGACTACGCTGAACTAAGGTAGAAGAGAAGCCACTACATGCAGGTCCAACATGGCCGCCAGTGACCATGTTGGGTCCCCCAATGTAGCGCTTCCCTTTTGTACCTATAAAGTTCAGCGTAGTCCGGTAGGGTCGCCACATAATAGAACAGGGAAAGGTCTCATGGCACTCTCAGGTGAGCACCTCATGCAAAACGGCCCGGCAGGCAATAAGACAAGATTGTACACAAGGGGTAGTGTCCGGGGGCTGCTCCCCAAAAATCCCTATCCCTACCCCACATCCTTGACTCCTTGCACTGGAGAATGAAGTTAATATAGAAAAATGGAGTGAAATGATGGTATTCCGCCCCCCTGAAAAGGCCCAGATGGCCTAGTAACTGGGGTAAACAGCAAAAAAACAAAACAAAAAAAACAGCAACATTCAATGCATGAAAAGAAAGAGAATCTATCAAAGTTTTACACCCACCTTACTAATGTTCATTGTGGGCACCTTTTTTGACATGGCAGATGTCAAGACGATAATCCATGTATTTCCAGATGTGTCTTAGCATATCCTTGGACCAGCTCCCTGACACATCCAGTCTATCCCTGTGTTGACTGTTGTTTAATATAAAAGTCTCCGCCAAGTGGGGAATTTGGCACTGGTGCACCTCCACAGGAATCTACTGGGGGGTCGGTTCGGGTTGGCGGCCTTCGGAACCAACCCAAACCGTCCTTTCCTCGGAGGGCGTTTGCAGACTAGGATTCGGGTGGCTGGCAGCGGTAGATGCCTGTGGGGGCACGCCAGTGCCAAATTCCCCGCATGGCGGAGACTTTTTTATTAAACTACCGTATCATAATTTGTGTCAGGGGGCTGCCTTGGACAGTGATTCAGCAGCAATGGAGGGGTGCTGTTTGAGGTCTTCCTGGTTCTCTTGCCTGCTTGACAGTGCCGGTGGACAATGTCCATCTAACCTCACTGCCAAATAACCTGGATGACCTGAAACAGCACCTTTCCAATGCTGCCGAAATGCTGTCCAAGGATATGATAGAACACATTTGGAAATATACATGGATTATCGTCTTGACATCTGCCATGTCACAAAAGGTGCCCACACCAGACATTTGTAAGGTGGGTGTAAAACTTGGAGAGATTGGATTGAATTTGCATCCCACTGCCAGTTACTGCTAACTTAGCAGTACCTGTGTTGGGGATCGTTACTGCTAAGCTAGTAGTAACTAGCAGTAGGACAAAAATTCCGCCCATTCTCTTTCTTTTAAAGGGACACTCCACTCAAAATACAAGTTGGCCCCAAAAATCGGGCAAAAAATCCTGATTCCGAATGTGCAATCGGTTTTTTTCTACGCCCAACGGTAACACGGAAAATCATATATCTACACACGTCGTCCAGCGTCGTCTGCTAAGAAGGGCGATTCAACACCATCCCGCCGCAAACCGGAGAAGTATAACGCGCACAGTAAACACCTGCCGCGCCAGGCGTGCCCATGGAGTGCCTGGTCTAGTTCCGCCCGGTTCCACTCTGGTGGCGTTGCCACCTGCGCCCACCGCCCCGCGCGCGGTTTTCGAACGACACACTTCCAGCTTTCACGCTGGCCTTACCGTTCGTCTCTAAGAAAAACTGCTTATATCCTCGGAATCCGGATTTTTTGCCCGATTTTTAGAACCCAACTTGTATTTTGAGTGGAGTGTCCCTTTAACATACCATATTATTGAGTATTGCTATACTATTAACCTCAAAAGTAATGTCGCGACTGTTTATGTGCTTTTGTGTTTATGTGTTGGTAATCCTGGGCGCTGCCAGGTTACGGATATGTTTATTTGGCGATGTTCCGGAATCAACAATACTCTGTTCGCCGGTCACGGGCGCGGTCCCGCAAGTGGCCACACGGTCTGGGTCACTGTTTGAGAGCCTCGCTACTTATTCGTGCAACTTATTTCTAGTTTAGGTAATTCCATGTGAGATCATACAACTATGTTCACCTGACATTTGTTTTTTTAGACAATCAAAATTTGGCACTTAAGATCATATTTTGTCAAGGTCACAGGGACATATTTTTCAAACCAGATAACCGCTCTAGGTCACGAGTAATGACGAGGTCAAAAATGGGAACTTTTCCATTCTGATGTTTACAATAACCCGATAATTTCTCTAATTATGCGTCCCACGTACATGCAAAATGGAGCTTTAGATTCTACACAAGGTAACGCCGAACCTACAGATAACCTCCAAAAAATTCTACGATTAAAATTACGTGTCATTTTGGCAGTTCATATCCCTTCAGTGGTGCAAGTTTCATTTTTGCTCTGGTATTAGGGTCTGAGATATAAAATACAGGAAATAAGGAGGCCGGATGTGCCTCTTTTGCCCTTTTGCGCAATATTACGAAGTTGCTTGACCCTTGATGTGACGACCCGCACCGAGTCGAATTTTACGAAAATTTTTGTGAGTAATCTGCTACTCATAACCTTTCCGTAGTATGCATTTCCATTGTTGTCACACACACCTCGGAGCTCGAGCTGAGAGGTAGATCTTGTTGTCTGCTCCTGCTATGCCTACATATTTAACCGAGAGTGTGCCCCATTTTCTTTTTTTGCCTGGTTTTTCACTTGGTAAAAACACCCTGGACAGTGGCTGGAAGAGGCTTGAAAGACGAAATACTAGACAAGTTGCAGGCCACCAAACGGTACGTATTCTACAAAGAGATCAAGCACGATTTCGCAACGGAGAACTATTTCAGTATGGACCTCCCACTGTCCCATGTCAGATTAATGATAACCCTAAGAAACTACCCGACATATCTCGGATTACGTGATCAGTTAATTATCAAAATTAAACCGGATGAAATATGCGACTGGTGCAACTGGAAAGTAAATCAATCATTATTCCATATTATTTACGAATGTTTTCTCTTTAATACGCCTAGACACAGATTTCTACAGGATATACCACACTACCCACAGGATAGTATGTTAAATTTGTTTGTGAATACACATAAGAGTGATATCTATAAGTTTTTTTCATTTTTTTTGAACACTACAAAAATTCTGCAGTTATGTGAATATTGAAAGAACATGTTTAAACTATAACATCAGAGCGGACAAAAGATAGGGACGATACATAAGTGTAAGGGGTCAGGAGTGTTGTGTCCCCCAAAGCGAGCCCCCGGCTCGAGCACGGGGTAGAAAAATAAAAATAAAATAAAAATAAAATTTCCATTGTTGTGTTCGTAAAATTAGGGTCCGAGATATAAAAGAAATAATTTTTTGGTGGTTATCTGTGGGTTCGGCGTTACCTTGTAAAATATTAAGCCCCATTTTGCATGCACGTGGGACGCATAATTAAAGAAATTATCGGGTTATTGTAAACATCAGAATGGAAAAGTTCCCATTTTTGACTTCGTCATTACTCGTGACCAGTAGCGGTTATCTGGTTTGAAAAATATGCCCCTGTGACATTGACAAAATACTATCCTAAGTGCCAAATTTAGATTTGCTAAAAAAATATCGGGTGAACATAGTTTATGATCTCACATGGAATTACCCAAACTAGAAATAAGTTTCACGAATAAGTAGCGGCGCTCTCAAACAGCGACCCAGACTGTGCGGCCACTTGCGGGACCGTGTGGCCAAGGGACCGCGGCTGTGACCGGTGAGCAGAGTGTTGTGGATTCCGGACCATCGCCAAATAAACATATCCGTAACCTGGCAGCGCCCAGGATTACCAACACATAAACACAAAAGCACATAAACAGTCGCGACATTACTTTTGCGGTTAATAGTACACCAATTACAGAACAAATAATTCAATTTTATTTTTGCACCATCCATTTTGAATGACCCTGTATATCACTCTTCAAATATTATATGCTATATTTTGAAATGCATGTATGTCTAATACCTATGACAGCCTCCAATGGCAGAGGATTCTGCGGCAGGGAGAAGTTACACTAGCAAAGGATCCCCTGATTTTAATATTTTGTTGATAAATGTCAGGTCGGAAATGGTATCCAAAACATGAGTGGGTTTTTCATCCTCCTGCTAACTCTCTGTTAGTTCAGAATTCCTCACAAGATTTTTTATGGATTACCATGGTTAGTAGCTGTTGACAGAGGTATTGCTAACAAGCAGCAAGGTAACTGAACCCGTGTTTTGAGTGGAAATAATTTCAAATATAATTATTATGCAGTAGTTCATACATAAATATTCAGAATCATCAGTTGATAAGACCTTGACCACTTACACAGACTCGATGTTGATGTTACTTCTGGCAACCACCTCATACTCCACTGTTGCTTACCTGCCTCACTATACCATGACCATGCTAGCATACTTTGGCATTGTTGAACTGGATGAAGAAGTGGAGCTATGATCTCATACAGTATGTGGCAGTAATGCTCAACTGGGCCACAACTACAAGCTGTTTGCAACCATCTAACTAAGATTATGTGACCCAACCTAGTCTCCAGTTACACCTGGAGTTGGGAGTCATGTTCCTTCAGTGTGCCTACTATTTTCAAATGTTATCTTGGCTTGTGGCTAGCAGATATTTATACAGTATATTTATATATTTTTTGCTCTCTGTTACATGTCTGATATTGACTAGGTGAAATTGACATTATCTATGTTCAAATAGTTTTGTGTCATCCTTCCCATTAGGTTCTTTAGGGCCACTGTCATAAAAATTAAAAATCTAAGTGCATGATTAAAGCAATGATGAAAGTCCGCGTGTGTTAAAATTCTTCAAGTTGAAGATGTGAATTTTTAAGGTTTGAAACTGGCTGATGATCACAGGACAATGGGTGATGTCATGAGTAACTGCCATCAACAATGGAGCCATTTCCATGTATTTGTGGCTGTTTTTGCTGTCACAGCCATGTCTGATGCTGTTTTTCTGTTTGATGTGACTGTATCCTAAGGGCTTTCTTGCTTTCTGTAGCATTTCCATGATTGTGGAACTCAAAGAAGAGTGTCGAATGCTAAATCAATTGTGTTGCAAGTGCAGTATATTATTAGGGTTGACCTATGGTCCAAAATAATAGTGAGACATTGCTTCAGAGCTGGAATGAAGCACAGTGGACATCCAAAATGCCCCTGCAGTGATTTGCTGCAAAAATCCACCCACTTTCATTATGTTTACTGTGCTTTCATTGTTGACCAGGTTAATGATGACATCATGAGTGACAGTTGAGGGAGACCTGGGTGGAGTAGGCAAGGGGTGCCATTGCTTCGCTTTTTCCTGCAATTTAACCAGGTTAAGGGCATTTCTATTGCAATAAGTTACTTTTTGAATACTACAGACCCATGAAAACACATTCCACATGTGAACTTGGAGACAACAATTCTTTAAGATGTAGCTCACATTCCAGTTCAAAAACATTACCCTGACATAGAGGACAGAGTTTAAGATCAGTGGGACAGGCTTACTACAACCCATATCACATTGATACTGTGCTTTTCTTTTCATTATGAGGGCAAATCAAAAAGTATTTGACGACTTTTTAAATTCCGAAGGTTCACTACAGAAACCCAAACTGACATACTTATATGAAAGGTCAAGCCTTTTTCTACTTTTTGGATGCAGTCACCATACACAATGATACACTTATCCCACGGGAACACTAGTTTTATCATACCGCTGCAGAAAAAAGCATTAGGCTGGTTGTGAAGCCAATGGTGCATGGCCTGTTTCACTTCCTCTTTGTTGCTGAAGTGTTGACTGGCCAAGTGCTTCTTTCAAACCATACTCACTTGCTAACTCTTTCTTGACTACCATCTCTTCGGACCAATGAATGAGTACATGGCTGGTAAATACTTCAGCAACAATGAGGAATGAAACAGGCCATTTGCCACTGGCTTTGCAGCCACCCTGATGCTATTTTCTGCAGTGGGATGATAAAACTAGTGTTCCAGTGGGATAAGTGTATCAATGTGTATAGTTACTATATCGAAAACTAGAGAAACACTTGCTCTTTCATACTGTATAATATGAATGTCACTGTGAATTTCTGTAGTCCAGCTTCAGAATTTAAAAAGTTGTCAAGCATTTTTTGATTCGCCCTCATACTATATTTCCACAGACCTGGCTTACTCCTAAGTCCTACTCCTAACTCCAGCTTAATAACTGCCATGGAAACTACTACACTGTACTTCCGATATCCGGCCTAATGACTACACGGGTGTTGCCAGATAATCGGAAAACACGGATAATCGGAAAATGGCCCTAGACATCGTAAAAAATGAGCTATTCACAGGTTTTTAATGAACTACCGTACAAAGTGTATGCTGCTTGGTTGAATCAAAATAATAAAACTTACCATAGATTTTTACCTTGTCTTCTAGAAAAAGGCTGTTATATTTCTTCGTTGGCGAGACATTGACAGTGGGTGGAATTTTCGTCCCACTGCTAGTTACTGATTTTTTTTTTTTTTTTTTTTTTTTGTTACCCCGTGATAGAGCTCGTGGCCCTCTTAGGGGGGAANGAGGGCGCCGTGCGATAGCCATTTCTGACATTCTTTAACACCAGGCCTTTTCTCCTGGCCCCGAGCAGAGAAGGGAGTGCAATTCTGCTCCGGCATGTCGGGTGAAAAGCGGAAAAAGACCCGGCCAAGCAGAGGTGACGGGGACGGGATTTGAACCCCGGCCTCCCGCTTGGCTAGCCAGCGGCGTAACCGCTAGACCACCATGCCGCCCCAGTTACTGCTAACTTAGCAGTACCGGTGTTGGCACTGGTACTGCTGAGTTAGCAGTATCTAGCAGTGGGACAAAAATTCGACACATTTTTTTGGACTTGAATTTAAAAATTATTTTTTTGCGATTCATGGATAATTGGGCATACAGTGTATGTCTGAAGTGGTTCAAACTATAGTGAATTAGTAGCTGGAGTTGGAATATGCACCTGTAGTGAGGAAAAAGTCAGCTGGGGTACCTCATTGTAAAATCTCCAGGCCAGTTTTGGTGACTGAGTTTGCCCCAGGTGCAACTTTTTATCCCTTTTTGATCAGGAGTGTCCCCAATACCAATGTAATTCTCTGTACTGCTTCTTTTCTTAATCCTATCAACTGGCTCAAATACTCTCTCTTCAACATTTTTGATGTTAAATTTAGATTTCTTACTGTTGATTACCTACATTTGCATACATAATATCACCAGTGTTTATATAAGAACTTTCTCTTGCTTACTTTTATGTAATATTCCTCATAATTTTTAAACTGTCTGGGAGAAATTTTCAATGCATAGGTAGGGTTTGGACAGTGTGGAATTCAAAAATACTGTCCAAAATGGAGGAGTGTGATTGGAGGGGATGGTGGGATTCGACTGAAAAGATAGTATAGCAGGGATGACAGAGGCACCAGGGATGAGTGAAGGTCAGGAAAGGAAAACTGGTCCAAGTTACTTTTGTACCATGGAAACACATTTTTGGAACTATGGAACTACTAACTTGTAGGAGTGAGGAATTTAGGGAGGTCTATGGAAATGTAGTACAGTCGACTCCTGATATAAGCAATTTTTGGTGGCAGCCAACTCAAAAGGGTGGTCTAGGTTTGCTTCCATAGGCATGTGTACTTTTACTCTGGATATAGCAGACTAATATTTCATGGTACCTCGGTTATAGCCAACCATTTCATGGCCCCTTGATGGGAAAATATGCTGCCTTTGATTACTCGGACGCTTCAAAAAGCTAATAGTATACTCCAGCTCATCAAAAGAATAAGTAAAAAGGTATATACAGGGTGTCCCTAATTGATTGTCAACATTTGAAAGTTGCTTAATTTCTATTAGTTGCGATGTGCAATGACAAGACAGACATAGAACGAAAGAGCACATTTGGGAGTTTTTATTGCACACACTACAAGTGCTCAATATGAGCACCTTTCGTCACACGACATGATAGTCCAATTCTCTACACAGGCCAGCAGGTCTGGTGTGATTGATTCCACAGCAGCAACAATCCTGCGTTTCAACTCACACAGGCTGGTAGGTAGCCGTGGTACGAAGACCTGGTCCTTTACATATACCCACAGAGGAAAAAGTCACATGGGGTGAGGTCGGGAGACCTTGGCAGCCACTGGAGAAAAACCAGATCTTACTGACAGGCATGTCCGATCCGGCGATCCTTGCCCTTGCAAAGGCATCCTGTCGTCTGAAACTTCTGGAACCACCATTGAATGTGATTGTAGATTTGTAGGGAGGGGCGTAACGTCCTCCGTACTGTCGCCGGAAGGCCTGCTGAACACTAACTACTGAACCAAGCTTTGCAAACTGCAGGACACGGAACGTTTTCTGTTCGGGAGACACCATTTTGTGGAGCGGCCCTGTGTGCCTCGCGGCAAAGTGCGGAACCAACTTTTCTGTGTGCAATAAAAACTCCCAAATGTGGTCTTTCGTTCTATACAGGGTGTATCTGAACTCAGTGCCCCGACGTATATGACTGCCTCCCTAGCCACCAGAGGATAGATTTAAGTATAGGAGTCATATGTCTGGGCAGCCTCATTACTGAGATACACTCTTTAGCGATTTTTGCCTAATCGCTCCTTCTGACTTTTAAATAGAA
>KZ539419.1:0-11519 GCA_000934665.2 Catajapyx aquilonaris
CTCATAGGGAAATGTCGTGATGTTGTTGTTGTTGTTGTTGTTGTATTATTATTATTATTATTATTATTATTATTATTATTATTATTATTATTATTATACTCCAGAGTCACGTTCAACTCGTTCATCACACCTTTTAACCAGACTGTCGACTTATCAAGACATAGGGCAGAATTTACACAAACAGTTTACTTATTTGAGCTCAAGTTGGGAGTATGGTAAGTTGGGGTAAGTGCGGCATTGCTTCCAATATATGGCACTAGGTGGTAGGAGCTATCGAAAATAGGTTCAACGTTCACGACGACCTTTGCCCACTGCTAAAAGTAGCGAGATAATCTCCTTTTCGTCGCATTGGCAAAAATTGACCGCCAAGCTCAAGATGGCGTTTTCACTTCTCCGGCGAATAAGTATCTTTTGCAGAAAATGCGAGGAGTCTTGCATATCATGCTGCGCAACAGCTCCGGCACTGTACGTAATAGATTAAGGTGTACTATCACGCTGTTATTGTTCGGCTTTGGTGGAATCATTGGGATGATTTTTAAAAGGGGTGACGCACTTGCCCCTAACTAGACATTGCCAGGGGCAAGTGCGTACCCAATTAATACGCGTATATGGACAGAAATGCAATATTGGAGGAATAAAGCTAGCGGTCGCCAAAAGAGGCAACAAGACATCCTTTTGTGGTCACCAATGGATAACCCGCGACTGGCGACAGGCTAATTTCGAACACTGCACTGCACTGGTGTGAAAACACTTCCACAATCATAATTGATCATAATGGATTTTAATCAGATAATGTCAGTACTGTTAGCCAACCTGTTACGGAGCACTGAATAAAAGTCTGTGAGTCCTGTAAGAACTTCTTGGTATTTTTTATGCGGAATATAAAGGCTGACAGAGGAAGTTTGTGTCTTTTTGGCACTAGTCCTATGGAACCCGAACAATGCTTATTACTGGAAGAGAATTCCACAATCGCACTTGTCGCGCGGCAAGTGCGGCACTGTGCACCACGTGCATGTTTTAATTATTTTTCGGGGCACCCACATAGATGAATGTTATGCATAGTAGCAGAGACCACTTTGAAAGTCAATAAGGTAAGGTATATTACCCGTTACTTTGTTCTCACTTTATAATTACTGAAGAAGTAGCGTGGCTTTAAACTGCCACTAATCTAAATCCCGTGAGCACTTACCCCAACGTACCCTATAATAATAATAAGTATATCGAAATTTTAAGAAGGTTAGTGCCAAGGGGGTAGTTTAGGAAAGTGTGAACCTGTCGTCTTCTAAAAAAGATGTTTTCTGAATTTCCCTTTCCTGCCAAGTTACCCACCTGAACCTGTGGCACGAGTTGCTTGTTAACTGTAAACGGAACACGGTTGGGAAGCCTGCTAATGGATTCACTTAAGCCTCTGTGTGACCACAACCTGGATAAGTGCAAGCCTTGGGTAGACGGGGAAGGGGGTAGCCTACCCGTGGGGTCCAGGCCCGCCCGAACCTACCGAATGATATACTACTCCAAACACTTTCCCACCCTACCTACCAAGCTTGACTCTACAGCCTGAAACCCCGCCTGAACTATACCACCGCCACCAGACGGTACTCTTGTCTATTCCAGGCGGCATCAGGGAATGGATCCCACCAACCGCCGACACTCGACCCTCTTTTACTGACCGCGTCAATGACGTTACTGCCTTCCGTCCATTTCAAAGCCTTTTCCAGCTTGACCCGCTCAGAATCTGTCTCGCACCATTTCCAACTCATCTCCATTTTGAACTCCACTCCTCACTCGGGCCACATACGTAGCGGACTATTTCATGGGGTGCTCACTCACTATCGCTTAATGGGATAGTTTGGTCACTCACTAACCCACAGAATATCCCTGGGAATCTTTATTACAATTCAGATCAAGTGACATCACCACATCCACATGAATGACAGAAAATATCCTGCTGACTAGACAATTTGGTTGCTGTGGGGTCTCCTCCATCGTACGGAATCCATTCACAAGAGTATGCTACCAAAATTTCACTCACGCCGTACGCCCGCGCGTCGTTATGTCTTATCCCCGCCAAAATTTTCTCTTTCTTCTCTTTACACTGGCGTTAATAATGCATAACTTCTTCCCCCACTCCACTCTTCAACTGGGTAGGTGAGCAGTGCACCATTGGGTAGCCTACCTTAGGAAGTAACGCTTATGTGGAACGTCAATACATATTTAGATGCTGTAGGAGCATTCAGGTTCAGGAAGTTTCACAGGACACTACTTCTTGCTCTCTAGGAATCATTATTCGACATAATTATTGTCTGCTGCAATCCCTGCCTTTTTTTCTACATTTAAACCCCTCTTATTTCCGTTTCACTTTCATCTTATTTTCTTATTTCGCCTCAATTCGCGAATGGTTGGAATAATGGAATGGGGTTGAAAAGGGCCTCTGTCGCTAAATTGTAGGCTATAGCGAGATGAGTATCTGCAGTACTACTGTAGATACTCATCTCGCGTTGGGGGAGAAACTACAGTAACTTACTGTTAGTATGCAACTACGCAAGTAGATTTCCAGGATGTGAAGCGGACTGATATAGTGGGACAGCCTATCTACAGTATAGATAAACGGGGTTTGAACTGCCGCCCATCCGGCGTCAAAAGCAAACTCCGTTTCAATCACAAATGGGTCATTCCATGTCAATTCAGGAAATGGTTGTGGCTCGACCCCTTTCGATATTTATAAAAATAAATACATGTGTAGCTATGCAGGACTTAATTCTAAATCCAAAATTGTACACTCCTGGAGTTATATTTCACAGAGACACAAGCATGACAATCTCAACGATGTACACACACCGCCATATATTCCATTGTTAAACCATTACATTGTATACCTACATGATATATATATATATCAAATTAAAGGTAATGAACAGGAGAATGTTATGGTGAAATAAAATTTTATCGAATGTTTTATTTTAATTTATAAAAAATTAAACGAACGAACTTTCATGCTAATATATCACCAAAGATAATGACTGGACGGCATTTAAATTACTGGCATATGCACACATAAGCTTACTCCTTCCGACACTACTTGATACAGTAATTGATCAAGCGCTGATTTTTCATTAACATATAACTTACTGTATACTAATATGCCTCTTCAAGAAGAAGATAGTATAGCCTATTTAGTTCTTCCCTAATGGAAACAATGGAAAACTGACCAAGATGAGTCAATTACGAATGTCCCTGCCTCTGATACCTGGTTCCAGTAAAACTATGTCACATGCGAGTAGTTTCTTTTCCTTCCCTTCACCTGGAGGAATTACAGAAATTGAGCCAGGACTTTTCTTCAGCCTCCAAGGCTCAGACGTCAGTCCCAAGCTAGGTTAATGTCTTCGGCCTGTAAGTCTGCAGCAAGCCAAGAGAGAAAACAGCCTAGACAATGCCACATCTATACCCATACAACAGACTCAAACAGGCATCTTTATCCAGCATTCCAGAATCCCATACTGCTCATATTGCGCAATGAATTATGACTGGACGGAATTTAAATTACTTTCATACGCATATAACGTCACTGGTGAATAATTTGATCAGTGCTCATTTACATAAGCCTCCATTGCCTCAAAATGAATGTAAACCTATAACGTGGCTATTACTTGGCTCGTACTGTACATGGTTCGATTGATATGCATAATGTTGGTACCCACACACAAGAAGGCATCCTCATTCTTATGAGAACCATGTTATTTACAATGCATCTGTTGGTTAAACTAATGTCTGACCCACTCACTCTGGGTTATACGTACAAGTACTTGTAACAGATATCCCAAAAACTATAATAAACTTTGTGTAGGCTAATATTCTTCTAACTTCTAACTTCATGTTACAACGTGCTACTAGGCCTATCTGTCAAAATAAATATTTTTTCGCCTGGTCCATGGTCTCAGAAAACTGTACTACGGTACAGTACGGACACTCCCCGCCAAGATGAATAAAAGATTATGGTGGCTAAACTTGGCCTGTTTTCCACAGGGGTTCCTGTGGTCCATTAGCTCTGGGGACCAAAATCGGTGTTTTTTCTGTAACTCCGGGGACAGGATCTGACTATGGGGACATATTTCGGTCCCCACAGCGATACACACGGTATTTGGCACTATTACTATGGGGACGCGTCCCCACAGTTACGTATAGCACCTTTTTACAAAAGTCCATTTATCTCAGCCTAGGTTAGTTAGGGTAGGGTAGTTAGGTAGGATAGGGTATATTAGTTTACACTCGCGTCGAAAAAGGTGTTTCCTAAGTTCCCATAGGTATTGGACCACAGGTCTGTGGGTGTGCGCGTGTGTTGAAGCGACCGGCTTCCAGAGGCGCTGCTGTCCTATCAGTGCGTTTGCGGCTGCTTGTGGTCACTTTCCCACTGGGCTGGCCCAGCTGGACAATTTATTGCACCTCATTGTGAGATGGGGAATAAAATAGGCAGTGTTTTAGTGTAATTCCTCTTTCTCCACACATACACTAAAAAACATTACACTAAATTGTAAGAAAATTTATACGGATAATCCGTGATAATGAATGCACGGGTGTGCCCAGATATTCGGAAAATACTGATAATCCGAAAACAGTCCTAGATACCGTAAAAATGGGGGTTTGCCAGAGGTTTTTAATGAACTACTATACATACTGCAGAGGAGATCGGAGCACTGTGGGACAAAATTTCCTCTGCAATTTATTTTGGGACTACCTCACAAAATCAAACAATTTTAAAGCATCCACTACCTAGCAGAGATCTTTTGCTAACACAATGTGTATTTTTTGCATGTTTGTCACACTGAACAATTACTACACGTAATTTCTAAGGGGCACATTGGGACATACATGGGGTACTTTGGGACAATGAAAATATTTCATGATTACAAGCCATTATAATTATGGGAAAAGCCTTCTTGCGGGAGAGCTAACAAAATTTCTGTATACAACAATGTCTGTTGTGCCAACGCCAGTTGAATACAGTCCGGTTTCATGTCCAGAAACTCATTCGCAAATATGCGTAGGCTACGTGCTAGCTGAATGCGTTGGAACTTGTTCTTCCAGTTTTTGAAACTCATCCCATGCCCCCAGTGCACCCACTCTCCTTCCTCTCTACCTATACTGCAACTGCATGCATATTAGCTAGCTATAGAGGCTGACTGATACAGGCCTGTACAAATTCTTTTGGGGACGGTGAAGACGTCCCCATGGTGATAACTCCATATCTGCATCCGTCTCAATTTCGTAATGAATAACTCACCGTCCTGCGTCAACATTGAATCTCGGCAGGATTTTTGAGCAATTTGAGAGCTTCATCTTTAATGAAAAAATATTGGCGAATTGCATGGTAAGTAGGGTCCCTCCAGGCTCTTTTTCCTCGACGGTTTACTGTCTAAACATCACTATAATCAAACTATTATTTACGACCTCCAAGTGCGCAACAGAGATTTGTAACTGCTGCTGATGCTGAAGTGATACGTATTCATGAAGGCCAATATCCATGTGTCAAGTTAACACATGCCTTTGGGTCTCTCAGATATCAAAATACTTTTTATATAGCTAACAGCTAGCGAGATATGCTCAAACAACACTGAGCCCACAGCAAACTACAGGGTGACCCTAAAGTTTCGACACACTGGTAATTTTATTGTATCATTGTTGGTGCCCCGATGTGCCAACTAGCAGATTGTTGACAGTCAGTAAAGGTTGGTTTGGCACCAATTACGTTGAGATACAGAGACCGCTTAACCCCCTGCCGCCAGCGTCATCAACCTGAAGTCGAAGGAAACTTTGGCCGCCATGAAAGTTCCGGGAAGAAATTGGTAATCTCGCTGCAAGTCAAATCACGGTCCAAATGGTGCTTTTGGTAGATATTTCGGTAGTTATCCAATGCAGCTAATTTCTAAATCTAAATCACACGGTAACCGGCATGTAGACCAGACCTTGGCGGATATAGTGAATCCGGAAAACCGGAAATGGTCGGTCACCAGAGGCTGACCGTGGAACCTGTTTTGGTCACGCCAGCCTCCCGCAACTCCTACTCGACTGTAGCGAACCGGCCCTAGGCCTAGGCACCTAGGCGCTCCACAGTCATCTACCGCCCAAGTAGGATTCGGGCGACTGGAGGACTTTGCGAATGCGCTCCGATCCCAGCTGCAGAGGAAAGGACCAGGGCAGCGGCGGTGGCGTAGCCAGGAAATTTGTAAGGTGGGGGTTACGGAGGGAAGAGCGAAGAGGCCCGCCGCAGTTGATGTTTGTTTTGCTGTTCAAGCTCACACAAGCTTATGTGAATGTAACTGATCAGTTAGTTATTTATTTTAACTGGTTTGCATGCTGCTTGGATCCTTTCGTCAACATGCTCAAAATTTAGACATCCAAAATCATCCAAAACATTATATCCATCCAGTTTACTGACATCTGCGAGTTATTTTCTTTAAATGAAAATGCTGAAAAAGGCTGCAAAATGCAAAATAATTACACCTGGCAAATAACCCAACATACTCTTTGGGAATTGGCTGAAATATACACAAAGAGCGTAATATATTCAATGTGTGATTCTGAGTCAGCAGCTCCTTGCCAGCCTCCAAGATACACATAGATACCAACATTACAGGCAGATTAAACACACACATGAAATTGAAACGTATTTTTTATATGGTTTGCCACTTTACACGCAAAGAATGTTAGTTAACCTAAGGAACAAATCCCCATATATTCCAATCAACCACGAGGTATCTGTACAAATTGAAAGTGATGACAATTGTAGTTGGTGTAACTGTAATACTCAATTAACGACCCTCCATGTTCTATTTGAGTGCCCAATATTTGAGACCCCACGGAAGAGTTACTTGAGTGACCTTTCTATTGTATCCTCGGAATTGTTACCATTTGTGTTTGCCGATTTGTCCAAAGTCCAGATTTATGCCTTTTTTTCTTTTTTCTCAAATGTTGTAAAACGTATCCAACTGTGTGGTTAGTATGACGATGCTCGGTGGTTGTGTCCCCCTAAAAATGGCCAATAGGCCAGCTAATGGGGTAGAATAAATAAAAAATTAAAAAATAAAATATATTCAATGTGTGCATGGGATAATAATTATAGTACACGTTGTAGTCAAACTCCATATTCGACATTACATTACACGGGAAAAAGAAATGGGTCACAATGAGAAGTAATTTTAAAACTCAGAAAAAAAACCTCTTTTGTTACACTTTTACTGCGGTGGAATCTGATTCTAGCAAAGAAAATGGTGACACAAGCAGTAGTGATAGGCCAACTGATGTCTTTTCATTTTTGTACAAGTTGGCAGAGCATACATCTCAAAAAATGAAATATTGTGACCGGATGATTATGAGAGCTTTGATCTCATTATTTTGGGTTAAATATTTGAAAAATAATCTACGCAGATTTTCTGTTAAAAATCCGGGTATTTGTAAAAAAAAATGAAAACCCCAAATTTTCCCCCCAAATAAGTTTTTCCCTGGCCTTTACAACTGTGACAGAAGCAGTCCCCATCACGCTTCTCATCCAATCACTTTCACTTTCTTTCACCCTGAGCGGTATGCCGCTCAAGGTCACTTTCCCTTTTTTTCCATTATGCCCCACTCCACCCATCATGCATTGGGTTTTGGATGGCATAAAACGGGGGGACCTCCGGATACTCATGGCCAGTCGTTGGGTAGTCCACTGTGCCAATTCCCTCCTGCCTGTCCTCACCTTTGTTATCCGGTACTTCCCTTTTATTTCCGTATATCTCTGTACACTCGTACGAAATAAAGATCTGTATTGAGCGATGAACCCACTAGCGTTTTTGTAACGAATACGGTTACACAACACTAGCCCTGGGTTGGTTCAGAAGGCCTCCGCCCGAATTAGGTTGGTGACCGTGGAGCGACGGCAGATGAGGCAAATACGGGGTGGCGGAGTCCCTGTAAGCTCGCGGCCGTCTCCAGAAGGCTGGGGTAGGAGTTGCAGGGGGAGTGCTTTCACCGCAATTATTTCCCGGAACTGTCATGGCCGCAGGACTTTCAATTAGATTCAAGATGACACCCTGTTGAGCAGTCTATGTATCTCAATGTCTTTGGTTGGAACAGTTGGCAACTAACAATACAATCCAATTACCCCTGTGTCTAGGCTTTAGGGTCATCCTGGATAGAGTAAGGTGTAAGGTCGAATAGCCTGAAGTCGATAAGTACGGTACTACTTGTAGTAAGCGACAGCGACAGTTGCTCCCGATCATGCTCTTTTCCGAACTCAGAGTGTGCCTACAATGACTAAAACTGATGACATATTTTCAAGTTTAAGATAAGTTATCAACGCCACATTACTTCCAATGAAACCTAATGAAGGTGAGCATGTTGATGTAATCCCCCCCCCCCCGCCCGCCACCCCCAGCGGCGGTCGGCCAACAGCTGTAATGCAACGTATTATTTACAAGATCCGATTTGAATTGCAGCCCAAAGGAAACGAAGCTTATTGCCATTTATCCTATCCATTCGTGGATTACAATAAATAATATTATAAGAAATTTTGGTTCAGATCTAAATTTCTTTCCACAACAGAAATTAACACAACTGCTTCTCTGACATAACGCCGATACATGACGGGAATACTTGTCATAATGTACGGCAGTGCCAGTATTATCCTACGGTTGGCAGCCTTATGCAAATGCATCACGGGGATTTATCGCAATTTTTCAGAAGAAGTTTGAATGTGCAGATGGCATCTACTTTCAAACTCGAAATACAGTAATTTGTAATTCATGCAAACTTACTCAACACCAGGAAAAGGTCAGGCCCTGCGTTTCCACTTACCTGGGGAAAAATCAGAACATTATGATTAATATTATTACAGTTTTGCAAAGAGTTCACAATAAATTATATGCCATGTGCCATGCACATGTATGCCAACCTCGTATCAAAACCGGTTGTGGGAACTTTCGAAGATAATTCGATATTTGGCATATAATGGCCCCATTAGATGGTCCAACACCGATTGACTATAAAAACGTGCACTCCGAGTCTGTATTTTGATGTATTTCCGACATGTAAGGCCGATAAGGAATCGAAATGCAGTCATAGCCTTACAAGAGGAGGTGTATACAGCAGGTATACAGTCACTTTCAACTGCTAGAAGTGCTCTAATACTTTCCGGTTAGTGGAAATCAGCTAAATAAGCAGATGAATAAGAAGTTTTACAAATTCCTATAATCACCTCAGGGTGGCAGGACATAAATAAGTATATACACAATTACGCATGCACACAAGCCGACATAGGGGCTACAATTGCTGCCTATGCTCTCCATTCTTGTCGGAGAGAAAGAAAATGCTTTTGATCCACGTGAATGCACAGTGTAGCATTGAAAAGGAGGACGGACTTGACAAATGACATGTGCCGAGAAACTGTCAATTGAAGAATATTTGCCAAGTCAGTTTGAACAGTCGATAACCATCTCCAGGAAATATAGCCACAAATTCGGCAGCCCCGTATATGCACTCCATTTTGCCTTTGTCGTCCATGATGCTTCCTTTTCGTGCTGAGTTGATTTACGACTTTCGGCTAGCCTCACCACCATGCAGTCCCTCCAAAAACAGCAACTTCCTATATGCCTATAGTATACATCCCCTACCCACCTCACAATCACTTTTATGCCTGCCTGCCTGCCTGCCTGCCTACCTACCTACGATGTCATTTTCGAGGAATAATGGGCAGTTAGAATAAGCTAATCATCATGTTTGTGGGTTGACCAACTACTTCATATTGGTCATAGAGTCATGAACAGTTCACAAAGAACAGGATTCCGAATGACCAAGACAGGAATGTTGACTGCTGTGATGATGCTTCTTGCTTCATTTGGTTAGATTCTGCCGCATACATATACACTATGTACGTATACCTACAAGTATAGGAGGAAATAGATGGGATCCGGTCTATCCTCGGCTTGACTGGCCGGTTGGCTGATCATATATATGACCACCTCTCTCGTTTGTCCAAGGTGATCCTTCCTCCATTAGTGGGGAAAAATCGTAGGTGATGGCGACAACCCCGGTCGGTTTTATAAAACAATTAGACATAAGGTAGTAATCAATTTTTATTACGGCGTGACATCACATCCTTTCTGTTCGAATTGAGTGGCGGGTGGGTGCCGTGAGTATAGAGCGGCTTTCTAGCTGTATGGGTTGCACTGAACAAGGCATTCTCATGCTATCCCGCCTTCCCGCGCGTGGGGCCGCGCTTGAACATAGGCAACTCCTCTTCGCGACCTGCCCATCCAGCGGTGCACCGGAACATGGCGGATGATGTCCAGCACAGGTCTCTGTACAGGCAGGAATGACAGTATGCATACCGGTTAGACGTCATCCTCCTCGAAAAATGTTTCTTGCGGTGGACAGACGGCTGCGTGAGGCCGGTACAGTGCTGGACACAGTAGCCGTCTCTGAATGGTTTTTTTTCCGTCGGTGACGGCGCTGCGTTACCTGGCAACCCCGGCCGGGGGGCCAATTCAAACATCAGTATATAGAGAGTGCTTAGTGTCCTTTCCATTGTTGCCACTGTTTACAAAGAGAGGGAGTGACGAGGACGACCCAACGACGGGTCTCTTCTGCCTGCTTACACATCAGTAGCAAGGGATACGCAGGGAAAAACGGGAAAATAATGATGTTAGAAGCAAGTCATTTTGGGGAAATGTTCCTTGCTGGACTCAAAGAAAGGTTTTCGTCCGCAGCACACGAAATATATTCCATCACTGAGGAGGGAGTGTCAATTAAGATCGGGGGTGTGCTAATTGAAAGTGCGTCAACTGACGGATTCTTTCGGTTTTTGTGTCTTTTCCGCGTAAAGGGGGGTTCACACTAGCTGACGGTAGCGTACGAAACGAAATAGTGGACCAATCAGAGCCCAATTGAGGATGACGAAAACTGAAAGGGATGACGAAACGGAAAATACGAAAGGAATGAACTCTTGACGGATACGGAATACGGAATACGGTGGCTTCCACCAATGGAAGAGCCAGGAAAGCGGCAGGGGTGTGGCGAGCAAAAGTGAAAATAAGAGTGGGGGCAGCGCCTCTGGCGGGGGCAGGACGAAGGACCTTAGTCGCCACTCGGGAGCCGGGGGGAGCGGGCCTGGGGAGATGAGAGAGGAGAAGGGTTACCGGTCCGAAGGGAGGGAGAGCCCCAGGGAGATTCCTGCCAGATAGTTCAAGCACAGCGCATGCGCTGCGGGATACGGAGACTAAGCCACGCCCCTCGCTTTTACGTGTCTGAACACCTCTCCCCAATTTCCGTTCGTTTCGTCATACCGTTTCGTATGCTACCGTCCAGTGGCGGATCCAGCAATTTTTCTAGGGGGGCGCAGGGCCAGCCGCATGGGAAATTTTTTCGGTTCAAGGTCACAACCCTTCCTCGCGACCCCAAATTTGGGGCAAAAAGGAAAAGAACCCATAGAACAGTGCAATTTTGCACTGTTCTAGAGGATTTTTGCGAGTTCCCCCCCCCCCCCCCCG
>KZ539419.1:11545-23005 GCA_000934665.2 Catajapyx aquilonaris
CCTTTTCGCCCCCCCCCCCCCCCGGATCCGCCCCTGCTACCGTCAGCTAGTGTGAACCCGGCTTAATTCGACCACCTCTAAAACGAATGGAGATCATGCCATATATGTCAGACACCGCGTCTGTCTGTCTCGTAATTTGTCCCCATAAGACGTCATATTTCAAAATGACCTTCCCATATACGAGTAGGCCTACGTGTCATTCGCATTATATTCGCGCCAGGAAATTAAAGGACATCTCAAGCAACCTACCATGTCTGATGTAGCCGGAAATTGCCTCAACCCGTTGTGGTCCTGAACGCTGAACCTTATACTTACGACCAGCCCCCGGACACTCATACTACCTTCAGATCTTATCACCTGCCGAGGAATTTTGCAGAGGGTGCTCACCTGAGAGCGCCATCAGACATCCGGAGTCTCCGGATAAGTGGCGACTCTACCGGACTAGGCTGAACTTTATAGGTACGAAAGGGAAGCGCTACATGCGGGCCCAACAGGGCCGCCGGCGCCCATGTTGGGTCCCCTAATGTAGCGCTTCCCTTTTGTACCTATAAAGTTCAGCCTAGGTCCGGTAGGGTCGCCACTTATCCGGAGACTCCGGATGTCTCATGGCGCTCTCAGGTGAGCACCCCCTGCAAAATGCCTCGGCAGGGGGTGGGTGGGAGTGACCAGACCTTATTATATGACCGTGCTTACGACCATGCTTACGACCAGTCCCTTACCCAACCAACCTTCTACCCAGTGAACCCACCTTCCCTCTCACCCTCTCACCCTTTCACCCACCCACTACTCCTCTTCCACCCGTTACACTGACCTTGATTGGGAGTTGATGACATTCAGTGTGGACCTTATTTTATTAAATTGGCAGACAAGAGCAGACCGAACACGTTCCCGACTGTCCATTCGGTGACTTATTCATAGCATATGGCGAGTGTGATGAAAATAAAACAGTTCTTGTTTTTTGTTTTGGAGAAAATAATTCCGAAACGGGCGGAAGCTGGTAACAGCTCGGCTTGTTGAGCGAAAGGTCCCGGGTGCGAACCCCACACGGGATCTCCCTTTCGCGTCAGGGGGTCTTTGACCCGCGTCTTGGAGGCGTCTGGCAACCTAGCATCCAGGGGGATTGCACATGATCCATTTTCAGACATTGCACCTGCAGTCTTGTGTCCCCTCCCCAAAAATTGTCAATTTTCATCTGGAACATTACAATAGTTAAAACGTTATTGAGCAATGTTTGGGTTTCCATTAGAGAGAATCACCCTGTAGAATAAACGGTAGGCAAGATCCTCCTTCTGCTTGTTGCATGCTGTGCTTTTCCACCACTTTTTCATGCCGTCTACTGGGTTCCAATGGACACACTTCTGGAAATGTCCATGCCCTCTATCAAAGTTGTTTTGTCCTTTTCTACCACACCCACCAAGTTTGGCGTCATTCTAATTGCAAACGTTTTCGTTGAGAAAACACCATGCTTCTATTGGGCAAATTGGTTATCCTCGACATATTCAGAATCGTCTTGTTCTGATCAGTGCCAGAATTTCTCCGGAAATGCCCATGAATTCTGGCTGACTAAGAAGTAGGTAATGAGACATCTCTTGAAAAGCTGAAAGCCTTCAAACGCAATGAATAATTTTCCCAGTCCCTTCATGGAACCCGAGATATCATATCGGCGTCTCAAAGGGAAACTGGTACTGCAAGCAGAATAGATGGCATTATTTTCCAGTAGGCGGCTTGAGAGGAAAAGGGGGAAGGTCTTTTCACCTTGCTGGCTCTCACCCCTCTCCCTTCCTCCCCATCCCCGTGCACTATTTATTGGTCTCCATGCCTTTGCTTCAACATTCGGCACTTCCATTTCCAGTCTCTCGCCCTTTTGTCGATCCCAAAAACCAATTCTCGTCACCATGACAACCACAAAGAATCATGCATTCCTTCCTTTATACTCTATACAGCAATGATGTAGGGATTCGACAACCACCCTCTCTATCAGACTTGATCAAAAAATATTGTCTTCTCCTCCTGCCTTCCTGTCATCTGTGACCAACTTGTGGCGAGGTATTACTTATATTATTTTGTACACTACACAGTTTCGCTCTCACACACTTTACAAGTAAAAATACAGTCTAGGAATAATTATTTAACCCTGTAATGCCACTAATCTAAGTAATGCCCACTGGGTCATATCTGGCACACCATTTAGTGCAATTTTTGCAACTTTTGCAACTTTTATATTTTCTGTAAGTGTGCCAAATTGCACTAAATGGTGTGCCAGATATGACCCAAGGGGCATTACAGGGTTAAAATGCCGTCACCTCTATTCTCCATCCAAGTTTATTTTTAATCCTTTAAAGAGGGCAAGTGACACTGCGGCACATAAGTGTGACTCTTCAATTTGATTCATAATGCAGTTAAATATATTCCTCAGATATGGAAATGGGAGGAATAGGAAATCATTCTTTCGCGGGCTCGAACTGAATTCACAACTCTTTCAAAATATAGCCACTAAAGCCCCCTTTATACGCATGTATAACGAAGAGGTAGAGGGAGGGAGGACTCACATAGTGGCACCAAAGCCCCACATGCTTCTTTTGGTATGGCTTTCATGTGACGGTTACACCAACAGTCGCCATATGGAACTTACCAGGGAACGACCAAGGTCGGTCGTCTCCGTTTTGGTTGAAACTCGCTTGAGTGCAGTGGCGGATCCAGGAATTTTTTCTGGGGGGGGGGGGGGGGGGGGGGCATTGGTGGCAAAAAGGTTCCCAAATAGAGGGAAAAATATTTCTTACATATCATGTACTACACCCGGTATTAACCATCAAAAATAATCTTGAAGTTGAAGCTCCTCCCCATAGATATAATGTCAAAAGGAGGGTTCCCCGCCTCCTCGTTTGTACCTATCTGTGTAATCTAGCGGATCCATCCCNGGGGGGGGCGCCACTGCTTGAGTGGTCACTCATGTGCGATAGTCACAGTGGCGAAAGTCCTAGATGCCACTGAGCGACAGAAAAATCCGAATTTTGGGGGCGCGTCCAGGTGTCCGTCGGGAAGGGGCAAGTGCAAGGCCCGGCAAGGCCCCTATATACCCCTATACGCGCGGCCAAAATTGGATGTTTCTGTCGCTCATATCTCGGAAACGGCTGAATAACTAAACCAAGTCAAACCAAGTCCTGCATGACTCAGGCGCTTTTTTCGCTAATCGACGTTTTTCAAGGTGAATACCTACGAGACTATCTTATGTGATTTTGTTTTATGACTTTACACCAACTTGAAAGGGCATCCCAATTGACTACTAGTCGAAGCGGTACACAAAAATATGCTGCAAAATCTTGAAGAAAGCAAGCCACTTTGCACAGACGTTCCATAGACCAAGACGATCAATTTGACCCGCAGCACCCTGACCCATGACCTTGTGGGGTCAAATGGAGGCCATTTTTGGAAAAAGGCCATAATACTTTTCGTAAATTTCAAATTGACTCTCCATGGCAATGTTGGTGTCATTTCCGCATATTTCGAGGTCGACAAGTCGATTGGTAACTTGCAGGAGGTCATAAGGTCACTAGTTTGCGACCTATGACCTCCATTTTGAAATTACCCTACTGGGCTATGTCTAATGGTATTTGCAACTAAAAGGTGGCATGTGAGGTATCGTTTAGATATAATTTGATGTCACTGAAACCAAAAACGACAATAAAAATTCGGAATCATGCTTTCGGTGACCTGTGGGGCGCCATATTGAGTTTCAACTTAAACTCTTTGGTGGGGATATGCACCCGTAAGCGAATAGTAGACGTGCTTGGTATCCTTGCAGCATAATTCGAGGTCGCTAAGACGATGGGTCATATTCAGAAGGTCAGAAGGTCAGAAGGGCACTAGTTTGTAACCTATGGCCGCCATTCCTTCCGACAAAAATAGTCAAGTATTTTCCGATAGCTGTGCAAATTCATGTCAAAAAGCCACATTTTTGCAAACAAATGACATTTTCAAAAAAGAGTCAAAGTCAAATGTCATCACATTGATATCAAAATACACCCCACATGGGAAAGGTCCGAACGTGAACTGGACCTAAACATATCTCTCACTCATAGACGGGGAAATTTTTTCGTGCTAAAGGTGATCACGTTCACGTGGAATTGCCCATTAGTGACTTGAACCCCTCTTGTTGGGAGCCCCTCATTTGCGCTCAAAGGCCAAGTTAAATGCGCAGTTCTTCCCTTTCGAAACATTCTTCTCCTGTCTATTCCCGAAACCCATTAGCCCGCATTAGCCGGATGACCGCCACCCAATATCGCGGCCTCCAATAGTGGCGTCCAATACCAGTGACGTCCTTTACCCCTTCCTAGCAGTGGTCGCCAGGGTCGCCACCTACGTTGATGCCAGTTTTGTGCCGACAAAATGTCGTAATATGTATCATATGTGTTCATACAACGCACCACAATAGCTAAAAAATTTCCAACAGGCTGAAGAGGACCCGAATGTCCTGAAATATGTCATATAGAGTCACAAAAGGTTTAACAGAGTGGAAGAGGCGAAATATATCATAAACCCACGAAACAGGCATTTCAGACCCCATAAAACCACGACTATTTAGGTGCCGAAGTTATGAAAGAGACGGGCATCTATATACCATCGTACCAGCAAAGAGAAAGAAAAGGCCTATGTTGTGTCCAAAATACACATTCTGTATACCGTGCAATCAGTAGTAATACGTATATGCTGATTGATTCTTTTTTTGTGTGAAATATCTCTGAATAGTGTGAATTGTCTATGGGTGATTCTCCAAAAACTTTGAAATTTCAAAGCCAAACTTAATGAATTTCAAAACTTGTTTCAAAAATGAGGTAAAGTTCACACTTACTCTCTATGAGGTCACAAACAAGGGAAAATAGGGGACCCATGTCTCATATTCCAAAGTGGTTGAAACCTTCCAAGATTGATTTTGCAGTTAATCCCAATAATTTTTATTGGAAGAAGTTCCTCATAATATTATATCAAAAAGTGAAACTCAGTTTTTAAATATGTCTCCCAAGTAGTGAAATCCTGGGCTCTAATTTATTCCACTTGAAATGGCCACACACAGCAGGCACTAAAAGTTTCCGGAATTTTTCAGAGTTTCAGAGTTTTTAGTTGATGATGGGCAATTTTTTGAGTCGCATCTTGTTCAAGAACGATAATTTTGTTAAAATTTTAACTGCGCGCAAGCATGATTGCACAGTGTCATGTTCCATTTTGCAGTGTTGCCACATTGTGCAAGTAGCATTTATTTGATCAAATAATACTTTTTGTGAACAATATGAGACTCAAAATATTGGCCATCATCAACTACGGTAGTATCTGAAAAATTGATATTAAAATTCGGCATCGCTGAGTTCAGCCACGTACGAATGCCTCCTGCCTGCTACCTCACACTCCTGGTAGACAATAAGACAGACTCGAGGGAGAGAGGGAGAGAGAGAGAGAGAGAGAGACTCTCAATGGCGCCTGAGAAGGGCCGCGATTCATCCTGCTATCTTACTTCACGGTCGTCTCTGATTTGCTGGAGAAGTTATGGGCTTGTTATGGGTCCTATGCAAAGACACTAAGGTACTATATCGCTCAAAAAGATAGAGACGATTGGCATTTGATTCAAGTGCAAGTTGCACTTGAGTCAAATGCAAAATCGTCTCTATCTTTTTGGGCGATATAGTACGCAGCCCCCAGTCACTCCCTATATACCAGTACATTGCTACCCCCGTGAGCTTAGCTCATCTCTCCCACCGAGGGGGGCTGGCCACGGACGGGTCTAGAGTCATGCACCGAGATGGTGGCGCCTTACCTAGCGGGGCAATTCTGAACCATTAGGGTCGACTCTGACTGGCTGGAGTCTTAAAGGCCTCCATACTACTCCAGCCAATCGGAGTCGACCGAAATGATTCTGAGGTGGCCACTAGGTAAGGCGCCACTATCTCGATGCATGACTAGCGCCGCCCGTGGCAAACCCCCTCGGTGGGGGAGATCAACTAAGCTCACGCGAAAAGCAGGAGAGTGACTGGGGGCTGGAGGTACATAAATCGCTCAATCGGCGGCCATCTTGAATGGAATTGGAAGTCCGGCGGCCATGGCAGTTTCGGGAGAGAACTGCGGGAAAATCAATAGGTCCTTCGCAAATAATGTAAAAATGGGGCTTTGCTGGGGCACCAGTTCCTCGGGCAATAATATTCAACAAATAGTCAACAAACGGTTTTAGGATTCGAATGCAGCGTGCGAAAATAGGTTTCATGGTCCACTTTCGTGCACCTGCTACTTCCAGTTTTCCGGGTTCACTATACCCGCCAAAGTAAAGTCTACAGGCGGGTGACAGTATAATTTAGATTTAGAAATTAGTTTCCTTAAATAACTACCAAAAGCCCTAAATTCTTACAAGTAAATACAAACAACCACCTCAGCAAACACCATTTGGACCGTGATTAGAATTACGCTGTTCTTCATGGAACTGTCACGACCTCCACAGTTTTCTTCGACTTCGGGTTGATAGCTCTGGCGGAAGCGGGTTAAGCTGTCTATGCATCTCAACTTCTTTGGTCCTATGGCGGCCGCCATCTTGCTCAAGTATGGGAGAAGTTCCCGGCTCGGACGTCACGGTCGACTCCGATTGGCTGGAGTGGCTCTACTCCAGCCAATCGGAGTCGACCGTGACGTCAGGCTCTCTCACTCGAGTCTCTCTAACTCCTGGCACAGAAAATGCCAGGACAGTGAATATTATTGCCATGAATTTGACAGCCAGGAGAAGGACCTTCGAATGCATTAGGATTAACCCTTTCTGCCCCAGACATACCGCCATCGCCTACACTTTCGTTTACATGTACTCTGAAGATAAAAATAAGATATTTTACCAATAATAACAGCTATACATACACGTTCATGCTCTACGCTACGTATGTGTTTGGAACAAGTTTCCTCGTCTAGAAGTCCCTAAATTAGTGGGAGGCATGGTGGCATGGTGGTCTGGTGGTTACGCCACTGGCTAGCCAAGCGGGAGGCCGGGGTTCAAATCCCGTCCACGTCACCTCTGCTTGACCGGATCCTTTTCCGCTTTTCACTCGACATGCCGGGGCAGAATTGCACTCCCTACTCTGCCCAGGGCCAAGAGAAAAGGTCTGGTGTATTTCAGAAAGTCAGAAATCCCTATAATTACAGTACCCTCCCTTGGGAGCATTCCCCTTACCCCCTAAAAGGGCTCCGCCATATCATGGGGTATTTTTTTTAAAGTCCCTGAATTAATTTCCGAAAGGATCGCCGCAGAGTATAGCTGTACTGCCATCGCCTAGATTTTGGTTTGCACGTACTCTGAAGATAATTACAAGATATTTTACAAATAATAACAGCTATAGCTTACTTACACATTCATGGAAAACACAACGTATAGCTTGGAAACCATTTTCCTTGTCTAGAAGTCCCTAAATTAATTTCCAAAAAGATCGCTGTAAATTCCATCGCCTAGATTTTCGCTTGCACTTACTCCGAAGATTAGGGCAGTATATTTTACAAAATAATAACAGCTATACTTACATGTTCCTTGAAAATGCTATTAATGTGTTTGGAACAATTTTCCTCCTCTAGAAGTTCTTATATTAATTTCCAAAAACTTATCTGTAAAAAAAAACTCGAAATTCGAGTACTGCCGGCCAACTGTTAGGCTGATTTAATTATGAAATACGTTAAAATATACGGAATATTAACCTTGAGAACCTTGCCAGACGAAGTTGCTGAAATCGCCGTATTTCGCGAGAAATAAATGAATTTGAAAGATTTCCGAAGTAACAGGAAATCCTCAGATAAGAATTGAAGGGTTTGCTGCAATAAGAAGGTAAGTGAAGATTATTCAATTTGAGAAAAACGCACTTGAACATTTGATTTCGTGAAAATTCGACTAAAATAGAAGGTAGTGCTGGTATATGTGAATCATTTGAAGATACCATAAGTCCCATCAAATACACGTGAAACATGTTACCTAGCACACTTTGTTTTTAAGAAATAAATATACTTAAAAATTATTTCATTTACCATCCTCTTGCAGAGATCCCTATGGGAGGCGCACCCGGCCGCCTTATTTATTTGATATCTTGGAGCCTACTATATGAATACAAGAATGAAACTTACATAACTGAAAGGTTATGAATAGGGGATTACTGCAAAAATGTTCCGAAATTTCAAGTCTATTAGGCTCGTGTCAAGGGTCACGAACTTTGACCTGCCAACATGACACGTAATTTTAATCGCATATTTTTTGGATGCTATTACCAGATTATGCATACCGTTTAGAATTGAAATTGAAGAATTGAAGCCACCTTTTTCATATACGTATGTGGGTTGCACATTTACTGAAACAATCGGGTTATTGTAAGCCACCGCAGTGGCGCCACCTACCTACTATGCCCAGACACAGGTGCAAGGCTTGTGCCATTAGCATTTTTACCACATAAAGGCGCCACGTAAGCCTTAGAGATATTTGAAGTAGGTAGTTAACCTGTTGAGGGTGGCGACCATCATATGACGGCCGAGCACGACGTGCCCCAGGGCCTACGACCATCATATGATGGTTTGCTACTTGCGCGCTCGTTTGTTCGCGTAAAAAGGCGCCAATGACTTTTAAGCTGCTCTTGCCATGCCATCTCGTAGTTGGTGGTTCAACTATTACGCCTGCTTGATTGCCTTGAATCAGCGAGGTAAGATGGATGCTGCTGCCCCCTGTTGCCTGAGAGACAAATCCCTGGCGTCAGGCGGTAAGAGGGAGTGACCAGACCCGACCAGACCTTAGTATTCTAAGACCATGGATCTTGGAAGCTATCTGGCCAATCAGAGATGGGCCCCTATCAGCGCGGATCAACCCCCTGTCGCATCACCCTATTTGTATGGATACGGTAGTTTAATTTCTGTGTGATCGCCAGGCTGGGAATTTGGCGCTGGCGGCGGCGCTACATCGTTCGCTATCCGCCATTTTTTTCAAGGTGCACTCTAGTGGTTAGTCTGCGGAAGGAAAGAAAGATCCAGCCAATCGCGGCAGACTACCCGCTACATACGGGAGTTGCACCTTGAACAAGATGGCGTCTTGGCGAACGATGGGACACAGTTATTACACTACCGTATTCGAGGAGTGTCATAGGGCTGGCGCGGATCCGCTCCCCTCGTTGGGAATAGTAGAAATAACAGCTACTTTGCAATAACTGTTATTTAAATAACAGTTACTGAAAATAATTGCAACTCAGCAGCAGCTATAGATATTCTGCTATATTCGAGCACTGAAAATATTGAAAAAAGAGAGAAGTAATGGGAGAGACTAAATGTGGCAGGGGTAGGGGCACGCTGTAGTGTACCAACATCACGACCAACATAGTAGAATAACGTCATAGCATAATAACTAACTGCTACTGAGTTGCAGCTATTTCAACTGTATTTGCAAAGTAACTTATCCGTTATTTCCACTGCTCCGACCATGGTTGTAGAAGACTCAGGTTAGGTCACTCCCCACCCACCCCCTGCTGAGGGGTTTTGCAGCGGGTGCTCACCTGAGACCGCCACGAGACATTTCCCAGAGCATTTATGTGGCGACCCTACCGGACTAAGGCTGAACTTTATAGGTACGAAAGGGAAGCGCTACATGCTGGCCCAACATGGCCGCCGGAGGTGGGCGGTGGGCGGTGGGCGGTGGGCGGTGGGGGCAGCGGACTGTATCGCTAATATAGGACTGTATCCGCAAGGAAGGAAGGTTAGGTATGGTTGGGTTGGGTTGGTACAGTATACCCCCTTCCAAAATACAAAAAATCAATCTGCCTTTGCGACATAGCCAAGCTGCCCCCAGCCACCATTCCCCCTCAGCTTCCCGTACGCCGGTAAGAGCAAGGCCTTCCCAATTTATTTCTCGCCAAGTACGACGATTTCAGCAAATTCTTCTGGCACTATTCTCAATATTGTTATTCCGTGTATTTTAACGGATATCATAATTAAATCAGCCAAGAAATTCGAGTACTTCCGGCCAACTGGCCGGAAGTACTCGAATTTCGAGTTTTACAGCGACATTTTTGGAAATTAATTCAGGGACTTTTAGACGAGAAAAATTGTTCCAGACACATTCATAGTGTTTTCTCTGATTGGATAAGTATAGCTGTTATTTTGTGTAAAATCTTTTGTCTGTATCTGCAGAGTACTCGTAAGTGTAAAACTAGGCGATGGCTGGTATAGCAGGGGCCGAAGGGGTTAATATCACGGCCCAGAACAAACGCTGACTCGAAAAATTTCTGTCAGGTGAAAGTGTCCCTATTATTTCAAAACATTTGACTTATTATGTGCCATAGAAAAGTGAGCCAGGAGTGTGAGCGCAAAATGTGCTACAATCATAACTGAATTTAAAATTCCGTAATTTTTTTAACCCACTTAGTAGACGTAGTACTTCTTGCAGAGAAATCTGTAGTTAAATCAGGGTGTTATGGAGGAGTGTTGCCAAATAACTGATCTAAAAATCCCTTAGTTTCACTGCAAAATGGTAAAAAATATCCTGGTCCAGGAGAGTAACATGAAAACTCGGGACACCCTTTGGAGTGATGCAGCAAGGTCGTGTCAAATGATTAAATTGTTTTTAAAATGTTGTTTTATACCTTCAAGTACGTACAATTTAATTATAGTATTGTAACTTGTCTAATGTTGATAATAAAATTGTAAGAAAATATAGTATGCTTTCAAATATGATCGGGGCATGCCAAGAAGAGTGATTTTAGTCACTGATACATATTTTGCAGTAAAAGGTAATTTAATATTTTTCTTTGCTTGCATGGGGATGGCTAGGTGTCTACTGCTTCTACATAATTATGTTTAAAAATCAACTGTCTCAGTCGAGCCATTTTTAAGTTATTATCCCGGGACAAGTATTGGTAAGTTTTTGGAGAATCACCTATATTTTAAGGGCGATAGCCCTTAAGTAAGACCGTAGCATAGATTTCAACAATGTTTCAACAATGAATTTTTCCTACTTGTTGTTCTTCTTCTTGTTACGTTTTTTTATTCGCCCTAACTCAAGTTCTGCTGCAGGTAGAGCTTCCAAATTTTGAACACAGATCCCCACCGTCGTGACTTGATTTCCTACCATTTACACTTTTACTTAATTCCTCTTCAAAACGCCGCAAAAAAATTTAAACCCACCAAAAAATACGTTTCCATTTTTTTGCTCAATACCTCTTCGGAATTTGGTTTCTTCGTCAAAAGGCCGAAGGTGCAGTGGGATGGTGCGGATCAATGTTCAAAATATCACTGTTCCCACTGCTACAGGATTGGAGCTGTTATTTTTTTTACCTCTTATTTCTTCTGTCATTAATTCATTTGTTCAATCCCATCACCTAGACACGACAATCTTGTTTACCCACTAGCCATATTGTTATTAGCCAAATGTTACCCTGCCGCTGCGCTGGTGTGAACGCATTGCACTTATTACAGATTTAC
>JYFJ02005790.1:0-22980 GCA_000934665.2 Catajapyx aquilonaris
AAGCTGCCTAGGAGAAAAAGCTGCCAATTAGCTGCTTTTATTTCATTATAGGAATCAGAATTAAGAATTATGCAAATAATATTAAAAGGGAATTAGGAAAAGTATTTACGATATGTATTTAAATACTTCTGTATTTAAATACTCAGAAATGTATTGAAATACAGGAAAATCAATGTAGTTATAAATACATATCTAAATACCAAGAAGTATTTAAATACATATTTAAATACATTTGTATTTAAATACTGCCCATCCCTGCCTGTGACCAGATCTTTGTCTCAGCATAGCCGCTGCATGCAAGCAACATATCCAATACAGCAGAAGTTGGCTCCTGCATTGTAAATTTTACTGAAGTAATTAATACAACATGTCACCTGCCCAAGTGATCCTAACTCCTATAATTTTCAGGTTTTTGATGGTAATTATTATCTGGAATCTTAGAAATGAGACACTCTGCAATATAGCCCGCATCAGTTTAGATTGACTCTGTTTTACTTACCAGACAGTCTCGTAATTATGTATTGTCCTCATTCCTTGGTGGTACAGCAGCAACTTCCCTCAGTAAGACAGAGACAAGAGTGCCCAAGATTACAGAGATCACAAGTATGAACAAAATGTAAAGTGAATAAATACAGCACTTTATTACAATAATTGAGACTACACTAATGTTCAACAGAATGACCTAGTCACATAATAACAGGAATTGTTTCACATTATTTTCATTTCATTGACATGGGTTCTTTGCAAACACACTCTTTCTTTCCAGCAAGCAATTTGCTGCCTCACTACTTAGCACCAACAAAGATTCATTATCCTTCCAAAAAAAAAAAGAAAAAAAGAGTAAACCAGGAGTAATAAAAGATGCTGAAAAAGTGCAAAAGGATGAGAGAAGACAGATAAATGCCTCGGCAGCAATAAATCTCATAAAAATAACAACAAGCACGAGAAAATGGCAAGATGAGAGCCTACAAAATTACTGCCGACAGTGTTCGGTCATGGCACAGGCGAGGGGTACGCCACTTATTTGTATTATAATGTCATGTCCACCCATCAACTTCCCCACTTGGCTCAATGAAAGGAGGCCTTTCTTCAACTTTGTGGGAAGGGATTTGAGCTGACGGTGACCACAACAAGTCAAGTAATCCACCCATCGGGTTGTGTGAACACAGCATTAATGGCACTGTAATAGTAATATTAATAGTCATATAGTCATAACCAACCAAAACTTAACGACAAGATAAACAAACTCTTGCACACGTGGAGATGACTTTTGGGGATGTGTTTGTCCCTGGTCACATAAGCGTCAGTATAATTATGTTACATAAATTACAAAGCATAAAAATGATTTGTTTGCAAGATCTGGCCTTGTGCTAATGGCACTGACATAAATCAGCACGTACCCACAAAGTCAACGGACTGCACCGTCACCACTGCAACCCTTTCTGTTGTCTCATTGCAACGTACTGTTGCAGAAACCCTGAGTGACCGGCGGAGGACATACAGTATGGCAAGGAAACAAGCAAATCGGTCAATGTATCCTAGTCATAAGTATTAAATTTTTTTCTGTGCCAGGTCACTTCTACAAAAGGTGGTAGGAACGTGAGAGATTCACAATAAATGCGTGTGACTTTGGTGGATGTTGCTGCGATGACTGCAACTATGGTGGAGAATGGGGAGGGGAGGGGTCCAGGGAACTTGTGTGTGCAGGAGATTCATGTGTATGTGCTCCTACAGCACCAGAAGACTTGAGAAAGTTGAGTTTGCTGCAGGTTGGAAATATTTGCTTGACTAGATAATTTGTCGGTTCAATGGCACATGCAATGTATAAGTGTGATTGGTATGCTAGGTTTAAAAGGAAGACAGTGGTTTTCCTTGTATACATTGTCCCCATTGCCAATGACAACTGTACTGCCTCGAGCTTGCTTCTAAACTGTAATGTGTGCAACAGAAGGAACAACTGAGGAGGTTGCTAACCAACAAGAACAGATGTTTAAAATGGCACCAAACACACTCGTGGGCAGAAATTTTGCCCATCGCTTGCTTTGCTTACAGTAAGGTAATAAACATGTATTATAAAGAGGACAACTTGAATACCCAACACAAAAGGAGAGTGAGAGATGCAGAGTTCAAACATTCCCAAAGTGTGCATACACCTTCATACGCCATGTCGACAAGTTGTTAGCACGCATGAAATGTGAGAGTGGCGTTGCTTAGCAGTACCCACGAGCCTCTTCTGCCTAATTCTTTCTTACACTCTCATGTTTGTTAGCTTATATAACTGCATCACAAAAGAGTGGTTCAGTTTGCTGTTGCTGCCACTATAGTCGAATTAGAAACACTAGGTGTTCAAGATGGTGATGATGGGCAAGTTGAGGAGAAAAATCACTGTCACATGATGTCCTGCAATAGCTACAGATATGCATGGCAAAAACATGGACACACAAGTAATATGACATTGCACTGCATGAACAGTGGTCAGAGTGCCCGGGAGAGATGACCTTCCACCCTTATTTATCCACAGCACATGCAAAAATTTCCAGAAAATGTGTTAGCTGTGTGCTGGGATTTCTGAACCAACCATGTACAAGTGACCTGAAACAAACCAACCAATGTATTCTGCTGCACAAAACACTTGGATGGATGTGATAGTGGGCTGCAGTTCATCATGACTATGGCCCGGCATGCAAGGTTCGAGCCTTACTCCGTGAGTTGTGAGACTCTGCTACTTTTTTTTCTGGCACCAGCAAGGAGCATTGCTACTGCACTGAGGTTTCGGTCCGTCCATTGGACTCACCCACATGGCTTGAGCAATAAAACTTCTTGTGGGCAAGGAAGGTGGAAAGATAGTTGAAAGATATGTCGCATGATTTGCAGTACTTGGGCCCACTCTTGTTTACTCCAGCACTACTGCTTTTTCCCAGGATTTGGGGATGATCATCACCCTCTCCGCCCTCGATCTTGCCTTCCTCTTGCCCTCCTTCACCTTCTCCAGTATCCCCTTTTGTCCCTCCTCCATGACTAGATGAGGATCTTTCTGGATCCTTTTCGTCATCCTCCTCATCCTTTTCTTCTAGCAATGGTGGTGGCGGTGGCGGTGGCGGCGGTGGTGGGGAAGTACCCTCTTCCAGTGTCTCTTCTGGTTCCTTCTTGATCTTGATGACCATAGAAGATGGTGATGAGGAAGAGGATGAAGAAGAGGACGAGGAAGACAAGTTGGAAGAGTGATCATCCTTGTTGTTGCAAGTCTCTTCCCCACCGCCACCACCAGCTGAACTGCTGCTTGACCCATGCACCAATTTCATGTGTCGTGCTACATTTCCCTTATATGAAGAACTGTAATTGCACCAGTCACAATAGTGGAGTTTGTCAGAGCGGCAAGGCAGAGGCGATGGGGAAGGTGAGGCAGATGACCAGGATGATGCTCCATCTCTGCAAAAGAGGTGGGCTTAGATGTTAATCTTGAGCCTATGAAAAAATATGTGTTTAGGACACAGTCAAGCATTAATATTTCCAGTTTATTGTGATAATTATGGGGAAAAAATTACTTGTGGTCCTTGCTGGAAAGCACATCGCCTGCTTCAATGGTATCAGATGATGCTGGGATTGTGGCAGGCTCAGGTTCTGCCTTGATGGCACGAGGTATTCCAGATTGTGCAGGTTTCCGAAGATGAGAATGGTGGTGGTGGTGGTGGTGATGGTGGTGGTGTTGGTGAGATGTGTGATGGTGGACACCATTGTGATTGGCAACAGGAGGTTCAGCATCTTGTGAAGGTGAAGGTGTAGCAGAGGAAGGTGTGTCTCCTCCTCCAAGAATGCAAGCAATGTAGTTTTCCTCATGCAACTCAGCTGACCTCTTGTCAAAGTGCATGCGAATGTGAGTGCGCATTCCCCTGATTGTGTTTCCCCGATAGCCACAGAGCGTGCAGCGGAAGGCCCTGATTCCCGAGTGGGTCTCTAGATGCTTCTGTGCAGCGCTGGCTGTCGGGCTGCACACATCACAGCAGGGGCATTTCCAGCCTGGTGTCCCTGCACTCACTGTGGCACATGTGTGCAATGACAATTGTCCTTCTGAAACCAGCAGTTTGCAGCGTGAGCACCTCCGAAAACCCTTAGCCTCACTTTCCTCCAAAGTGTGCTGTTGTTGCTGTGGCTGACCTTTCCCACCATCTCTCTTTGGGCAATAATACAGCTGGTGAGCCTGGGAAAGTTGAAACCAATGTTGTAAAAGCTTGGCTCTATGTGTCTACCGTAAATGCCTTTTACTTGCATCATACCTGCAGGTTGTCAGGTGAGGTGTACTTGATCCCACAAGCAATGCAGATGAACTGCACAAGGGTCTTGTTGTGAGATGAAGTGGGAATGTTTAAAGTTGCAGTAGATGTTGGAGTTGGGGTGGTGGGTGTTTGCGGTGTTGGGGTAGGGACCCCATCACTGGAGCCATCACTCACACCCACTGGAGAGGGGCTTGGAGTAGGAGTATGTTTCTGAAGTGCTTGTTCCACCTGGAGAGATGAGTCAGCATTAGATAGAGTGACAAAAAATGGCAATGCCTGTTGGGTAGGAGACATTTTTACATAAACTCAATTTTTTTTCTTGCAGCATGAAATGAAATGTGTCTGAAAATTGTCTGAAAAGTGTCTGTTACAAACTGAAAGGAGCCAATGACTACCTCTGAGGTGGCAGGAGACACAACGACAACAGGTCCATCCTCTGGCACTGCAGCCTTCCTTGCTGCACAATAATGCTCTTTGTGCACCAGGTAGTTTTCATGCTTGCAGAAGACAATGTTGCAGTCACGACACTTGGACACACCTCTCTTTACCAACACAGGTGCAGGCAAAGGAGGTAGGTTGACAGCAGCTACAAAGGCTTCAGATGGACTCCCACTCAACAGGCGCAGGCTAAGCTCTGCAGGTAAAGTAGGAATAATTCCCAGGAGAGATGATGGCGGCGGTGGCGGCGGCGGGGGTGGAGGAGGTAGGGCAGGGGAATGATGACGTGACAGGTCCAACTTGCTGCTGCTCTCCGAATCTGGATGGTTGCCTGTCAATGTTTCATATGCCAGTGTTACCTTTCTATAAGACTTTGATACTATATTCCAAGTAGAATCACCCCAAATGATTATTACAAGTACCTGAATAAAGATGGGCTTCCTTCTCGTCACTGTTTGCGTCGACACCGCCTGTGGCTTCCCCCTCGCCGCTTTCCCTACGGATACGTAGGTCCAGCGGCACCTCAGAGGGGGCAGAGTTGTCGTTGGCCGACGATGGCCTCGATACACTGCTTGGCGCTGTCGGTGGGCCTTGAGATGGAGGAGGCAACGGAGGAGAAACACCGGCTCTACTGCTTGCAGAAGGAGCCATTACTGAGAATGGTGTTGGAGGCAGGCTATGCACAGTTCCATTTGGCAGCACAATGCAGGCGTTTTGAGTTGGAAGAAGTCCGCTGTGGAAGAAAAGCAACTTCCTTAGTTTCTGACTACTACATGGGTTACTTGGAGTTAAGCCTAGACTAACCTGGGAAGGAGGCTGGCACCTTGCACGAAGGAGTAGGGCACCACCAGCACCGGATTCGTAGGCAGGGCCAGATATGGCAGGTGATCTGCAGTTGCAGGCATTTCTGCGGAAGAGCTTGTGGATGTGGGAGGAGGCGGAGGCGGAGGAGGGAGGGAGGGTGGTGGAGGAGGAGGTGGAGGAAGAGGAGGTGAGGGCGGCACCAGGTCCTTCGACGTCCCTGCCGCTGCTTCTTCAGAAGAACCGCTCGTCGAAGTGGCGGCAGTGGAAGCGGAGGCTGCCGCTGCCGCTGCTGCCGCCCTCAGCCCCGGTTTGAACAGATGGCGGGTGCTGCAATAGTACTGCTTGTGTACGCGGAAGTTCTTCAGAGACGAGAACTGAATGTCGCAGTCTTGACAGTAGCGCTCAACCGCCCCTGCTACCACCGCGGCTGTTGACAGGCTCAGCGCCGCCGCAGCCTCCAGTTGGGTCTGTTGCAGAGCAGTTGGAACCGCCAAACCACCAGGTTCCTCGCTGCACAAAACACACTTTGTAGTCACACCTGCTCCTTCAATCAAGAGTTATTAGCCTACCTGCTGGAGATGGCCCCGGAATGGGCTGTCGGAGAGGTGGGCGTAAGAGCATGAATTCTCATGTGCCTCTGGAGGCTGACCTTCTTGTCGGCGCTGTAGGAGCAATGGGAGCAACAGAACTGCTTGCCAGTCTTGTGCGCCTTGGCTGCGGGTTGGAGCTCGGAAGAAGAGGACGACGATGGTGCAACCGCCATTGTCTCTTCTCCTCCACACTCCTTCTCGCTGCTCTTGCTTTCCTCACTTTCCGAATGTTGATGTCGGTCGCAGTTATCCTTGCCTGCCATGGTCCAAAGGTATACTCACGTTACACTGTGAAACGGGTCCGCTATACACTACTAGTTTCGCTTACTTAATAACCCATCTGTTAAGATCCCATTTGTACATAAGTGGTACAGTTTTCCGTGATGATTACAGCAGCAGGAACAATGAAGTAATCAGTTCGAATAATTTTCATCGAGTGCGACTGTGTACCGGTATGTGGTAAATGCGCAAAACGAAATTGACAGAAACCACTAATAACGTATGAAAAAAAATGCAACACAACTTGTTGAATTCTCAAATAATACTTTCCCCGAATTATGACCAGGTATAATTTTGAACTAAAACAGCCACGTTTAATAGCGCTCTCTGTCTGCACCGAATCTATCTATCATTCAGTAGGCGGTTATCTTGCATACAATATGCATTAAAAAAGCAGCGAGACCTCGATGCGCACAAAATACATTTCGCCAACCACTAAAGTACCACAAGTCATGCCATGCCCCACCCTCGAAATCTCCAGCCACTTTTACGCGCCCAGCACAAAAAAAAAAAAAAAATCCAAAAAATTAATATGACACCGTAAAAGACGTAAAATAGTCAACTACTAGTTTGACCTTTCCATCTACATACATCCGTTCATCCATCCATCCACCCATCCATCCATCCATCCATCCATCCGATTAGGACCAGCGTGGAAACATAGAGCTGGATGCTTCCCCTCCCCCCTCTCCCCAACCCCTCCAACCCCCTAATCTGGCGGGCAGAGGCGATATCTTCATAGTAGGCTGAGCTCACAATACCAAATTAAACTATCGATTGGCGAACGGGAAGCGCTGTGTGCACTTCCCATTTACAGCATTTGTCATTGAACACTATGGAGATTTGAAAGCTGTTAGGACGCGTCATTCACGCCGAGCGACAGCTCCATTCCACCCCCTCCATCCCCCTCCACCCACCAGCCCCCCCACTCTTTGTATGCTTGGTTCGTGTTGTTCTCCGAGGCCTCATTAGCACCCGGCCGACAGACCAACCGACCACATGATTATTCCTCCTGAAGCCAACAATTGGCCCTCCGCGGCAACTCGCGCGTTCCTTCGCGCTTGCCCCGCGTTTTCTCGGCGGATTACCGCTATCCCTGGCACGCTGCCGTTCCAAATATTTCCGCCTTCTAAAGCGGTCGCCAAGTGATAACTGCTACAAATTTGGCTCGCCAATCGCTTCCTATTTGCCCCCATATACGTGGAGGCATATCGAGTACCCCGGTGCCAAATCAGTCGACTCAAAACCCCGCCCAATGATACGCATCCTGTTCTGACAATGCAGTTACCATTGTTGTGGACTTACGTTTGACCGAAGGCTCTTCCTTGATCCTATGGGAGCAGTAGTACGTCTGATGGGCTTCCAGGGTGCTGGCCGAGCTGAATCGGATGCCGCAAGGCTCGCATACATACACCGGACCTAAGGAAGAATCAGAAACAGTTCGGTACTATATGTTGTCCGATCTTATGTCTTGTGTACCCAGCCATTTTCTTTCTTCCCTAGCCCGAGTGGGGCAATTAAAGCAGGCGTGCTGAAGACTGTATCCAGTCACGTTCAGGATGACGGCCGTAATTGTTTCCCTGCCGCCATCACCTCATTAATTAGCTCTGTCTAAACATGCAGTTACAGGCGGCGGTCTGGCCGTCCCCAGAGCGACTCAATGAGGACGCTATGGCCCGTTTCCGATCATTCGGCCACCAGGCCCAATATTTACAGGGTATGAGAAGACCACAGGTGTATAGGCTAACTTCAGTAGTCGGGGAGGGACATTCAAATTATGGCTGTGCATTTTGGGACATTTGGTTCGGAAATTTTACGCAGGTTTATCAAATATGCTGGCATAGGATGTGGCCAATAGATATAATTGTAATTTGTGGCTCTATATACCTACTCAGAGAGGGGTTTCAGATGGCTAAGTTATGGCAAACTGGGTGAAGTTGATATGCGACAGATCGACCGCTATTGTGGTGTGTGAACACACCGCTGGCTCATTTCGTTGAATTTCTCCGTCGGAAACTTTTGCGTTATGATCAGTGACAGAATGAAGCAGGCAGATTGTTGAAAATTCTTGGGTGGTAGATTAGTAGGATACTTTTTGTGCGCTTGGTGTACTCTACAAAAAATCGGTTGAAATAAGTCTATAACCTCTAGAAAATCAGTAATGTGGGAACATTAGAGGCCTTTACCAAAGAGCGTTAAACGTCGCAAGTTATTCACTCCAGCAAGTCAACTTTATCGTTTTATTGATTGCAACTGTCAGTAATTTCGACATCACAAACTGTGGGGCGGAAGGAAGTGTGGTGTGGAAACTCTCTGTCCAAATATACTAATGCAAGTTTGTTAATGTCAAGGAAACCAAACAATGACAATAGCACTCTTGCCAATAACTTCAGCCACTCACTAATTGAATAGGCCAATGCTGACAAAAGCCTCTTATACGCGAACAATTTCACGACAAATGAAACGCGCAATTTACATGCAAATCTTTAAAAATCTTGACCTAAGGGATATGTATATGCTCTACTCACCCAGCCTAATGTCCGCTATTCTGTGTAATGGCCGCATTTTGAATAGTGACTTCCTTGGCATAACCGGTACCCTCGACATATGCAATCAGAACTAGCCCGTGTCACTGCTGATGCGTAAATGGGCTCACTTTGAGAAGTAAAATTACAAGTTGCACGCATGAGATGAGACAGACTTAGATAAACCTGGATAGCACATTTTAATATAAGCTCGAAGACAAAGTGTATGGTAACGCAAGTTTCGCGCCCTTGCAGCTTCGCAGAGCAGCTGATTATCTCTCAATGGGATAAGAAGTGACTCAAGTCGTCCCTAGTAGGGTTTCGATAATTTTGCTAACAATGCCAGATAATGAGTCTTAAGACACCGCGGCAAGAGTTCACATAAAATAATCGGAATCATGCTTCTGTGCATCTCCATCTTCCTAATGTTTCGAGAACTGGTTACGGCGAAGACAATAAAACTCGCCTAAAAACGAATCTACTACAGTGCCCACTACTGAATGAAGTACTATTATAGGCAAGAGGGACACCCCACCCATTGCTGCGACTAGAAGTTTACCTGCTGGCCGGAACTCATGCTTGTCTGACTTGCTGGGTTTGTTGGCGGAGGCTGCCACTGAAGGAACCACCAGGCCATCGTGAAGCACGGGCAGGTAAAACAACGGCGTTTCTGCAAGTGACACAACAATCACTCCAGTGCAAGTATATGCGGCCAGTCTCCAAATGATCTAAAGAGGGTGTCTAGCACTGATCTATTTCAATCACATGAGTCGACTAATCTACCTACAACCTTAATTTCACACCAGCGCGGCGCAGCGGCTACATATAGCCTGTGGAACTACAATGCAATGCACTATTGTCGGGATGAATCACCTCTCTACCGCAACTTGCATGGCAAGGTTACAGGGTAAAAATCACTGGTGTTGCAAGAACACTCTGATCGTAAAAGTTCCACTCGAATTATTCATAGTGATTAAGTACAGTACTGCAGAGTGGCGATCAAGTACTTATGAACAACAACAACTCGATAAGAGTACTTCAGATTTCGAGGACTAAGTCGAGCTGGTAGATAACTGTGTCATGCATTAGAAATCCGATGGTGCACTATCGCAGATGCATATGCAGGGCTTCCGACGACACCAAGGTCTTACTGCATCAGGTCATTTTTTCTACTTAATGGCACAAAATTTTTGCGTCAGGCTGGAAACGTACGATATGAAGGTATTCAAAATACTGTACCAAACTGTATCAAACATCGGGGATTGTGTACATGGGGGGCATACTTGTGGGTTGTGGCCAGTTATTTCCCCACATTGTATACTGCATCAGCATATACTACACAGCATGATGGTGTGATTGCGCAGCACCCATGTGTGTATAGGGAATGATATTGTTTTCGCCTGCCAGGAAAATAATGGTCAATATTGTGGGCTGCTGATTGGAATAAATTGATGAAATAGGCACTGAACGACATGAATAATTTGGGAGTCCGTGAGGCAGACACAACCAAATGAAACATGAAAATGGAGATGGACGGTTACGCAACGTTTGGCTCGCCAGCCATTAACTCACCATACCTGACTTCGCCGCAGAACAAGCCAAAACCGAACCCAGGTCTCAATTAACTTAATTGGAACTCCATTGTTGACCAACCAACTCTCCAGGGACATCTAATTATTGACACTGCCCAACTCCAGTGCACGCCACGAATGGCTTTCATTCTGCGCAAGGACTGAATGGTTGCGTACACTTTTGGGGGGCGGCCGTGTATCGTGAAATAGTAGGCCTATATACAGCCAATAGACAGCATAGATGGCTTAGATTGCGACATTTGAAGCGATATTTCCAAAGCATGACGAGACCCAATACTGTATTACACCAAGACCGCACCCTAATTCATTGCATGTGAACGACGTTTTGTCACTGTGTCGCCCGGTTTTAATGTCATCAAACTAATCGAGCCAGTATATCCCCACACCTCTGTTCATCAATAACAGGCACCACTAACCCGCATATAACGTGGCAAACTGCACTTCCTAATAAACTTCGGCTAGAATAATGCATATGCGGCCAGCAGCAAAATAATCTTCGACATCAGGTAGGGCCGGGTAATTACGGGGGCTACGACGGTGGGGCTCGTGTGCTGCGGCTCGACAAGCCCGCATTTTTGTCCGACTAGGTTGAAGTGTCGCATAGTTCTTATTTGGCCATAAAGCAAGTTGCGCCGGGCTTTTCCGCAAGCTCGGCAATAAAACAATTCAGAACCAACTCGAGCCAGCTCAACTTGACGAAGGGAGGAAAGGGCGGAGGAGTACATTGCGACAGCACAGACCAGTTAAAGGGAACGTCAATGTCACGGCACGGGAGCTATTGGCCGACCAATCAAACGACACCTATATATACAGGGTCTTCATAAATTACATTTGCAAAGTGAAAAATATTCATTTCTCAATGATTTTGAAATAAATACTTTTTCCTAATGTGAATTGGTCGACTCGTAAGATGAAGAGAGTGAAACCAAAGGCAATGTTTGGGTGGCCAGCATAATGAGCAACAAGTTTTGAATTGGCTGTCCACTGAATCTGATGGATTATACAGGGCAGGTAAATAAGATTGCATTTTATCTTGATGTAACCTGGGAGGCTTGGCAACCAGAGCTGCATAGGGGTATGAAAGGCGGCTAGAAAAGTAACAGCTTATCTACCCAGCGCGAGTATAATCCATCACACCATGAGCGACACGGCAATCAAACCTTGTTGCGGCTCTTCATGAACCTGTAGGCCCACATACATGTCCATATTCAGCCAATCCCTCCAAACTAATATAAGTTGTAGGAGTGACGTCAAGTTTTAACAGAATGTCATCACTTATCAGCTTAGAAAGTTTGAAACAAAAATGTTACAGAAGGAAAATGGCATTTGCATCAACATAACAATTTCTATACAGTATTTTAATCTTGTTATGTTATAACTGTGACGCAGTTTATCAGTTTGGAGGGATTCACCTGCATAAGGATTCGTGTCGTTTACACACAGGAAAAGGCAACAAACAGTCTATACACTCATCCAGTTATTCACTGATGGGCAACAATGACAACCGTAATAATTAATTATCAATTAAACTGGTACCGCTAATCATTTTTGAAGAATGCGACACTGATTCGGCTCAAATTATTACTGAATATGCAGATCGCCTGCAGATTTTGCTTCAGAAAATTCCCCTCAAGATAAGAAATGATTGGAAAGAGAGCGCATTGCCATCCTTCATTTACATTTTGATTTTATGCAATCAATGCAACTAATGTGCCCGCCAGGTAAAGCAACGAGAACTGCAATAAGATTCCACTCACCGCGCAGGGCATGTGGAAAAAGCTGCATGTAGTGTAAAAAGGTCAGGTCATGGGTGTTGGGGGTAGCCGTTGGGGTTGCGCTGGGAGTTGTGGTAGGAGTAGTGGTGGTAGGAGTAGTGGTAGGTGTGGGGGTGTGAATTGGTGTATGTATTGGAGTGTGGATAGGAGTGTGGACGGGAGTGTGGACCGGGGTGTGGGTGGGTGTATGGATGGGAGTGTGGGTGGGCGTATGAGTTGGGGTGTGCGTGGGAGTGTGGGTAGGCGTGTGAGTAGGAGTAGTCGGTGGTCGTGTGGGAGGGCGAGTCGGTGGTCGCACCCGCTCCTCCCCCTCTCCGTCTTCCTCTCCGTCCTCCTCTTCCTGATGCCTATGCTGCTCCTCCGTCTTCACGGCATCGCGGGATCCTTCTCCTCCTTCTCCTCCTCCCCCTCCTTCCACTTCTTCGTCGCCCCACAACTCTTCTCCTGCAACAAAATGAAACGGAGAAAACAGTCACATTACACTCACTACACATTCCTCACTCCTGCTTCCTTCTTCCTACACTCACTGTCATCAACCAGCCGCGGCATGTTCAAAGCAATAGTTAGCAACAACCCTCTGTGCCCACAACGTGGAAGAGGTGATTATGCGGCGGAATCTGTATAACGGACCTGTAATGGCGGCCTCCGAAGATAGGCCGACCTAACAAGCTATTGGTGGCAACGACCCTGAGATTCATCCTGAGAGATAGGTCACCTATGCGCCTCTTTTGACTCACCTATTGCCGCCTTGCAAGGGGAAATCGACCAGTGCAATCAACTGCATCAGGTTTGACATGCAGTAGGGAAATGCAAAATAATTAATGTACTGTACAGTACTGCACGGTATTTGCAAGGTATGTACAGGGTGATCAGTAACTCCCAGGTGTTGCTGCATGTAGGGCTTATTTGAAATTTCCACGACCAAAATAGGCTACTGAGGTCGGTAGTTAGTGCCACACCAATAAACTTAAACTGCAGTAGCTATTAACGGTCACGTCGAAGAAACCAGGCACATACCACTGTTAGCTGCGTGGCTTAATCATGGGGTGCACAGGCAATTAAGTTTTCATTCCGTTGTCTTTGGCGGTATAGGGAATATCCTGTCTGGCATCACTTCTTCACGGGGCGATAAGACAATTTCGATGTATACCAATTTCGAAGCAAGCACCTAACCCACAATGACACCTGAACTCCCCATAAGACGACGCGACGGGGACCTGACCAAACGAAGTCAATGAAAATAGAGCACGTGCTTTTGCCACCCCTGCTCATCGAGTTATTCCGGAAAGAAACACCCTACCACATCCGGAGATGCGGTTTTGAAACGTCGCACCATTCGCCCAGAACTTCAGTCGTTTCTGCCTATTGTCGACCGCGCCTCGGTGCTTCCGTGCTGCTCTAAGCGACCGCGCTATACTTCACCTGTTGCTGCATTGTGCTTCCGACCTCGCATCCTGCTGCTGGAGTCACACCGTATCGTATGCACAACTGACTACTGCAAGGTGATATGTATGAGGCAACAGTGCATATATGACACGTCCATGTCCAGCATTCGCATTGCTTACTGCTCCGAGAAAATGTGCAAGGTGGTGAAAGGCGTCTATTGGAATTTGCATCGTCATTATTCGGCAATTCTCGGGAAAAAAACGGGTGCCTATCGCACAGTGTTACCAGCACACCAAGAATGAGATTTTCTTTCCAGAGTATGATTCCGGGGGGAGGGGGGGGGGGGCTTGAGCTATTTTACTGCTTACAGGCGATCACGATAGGGAATGAGTAATTGTACAAAACTGCCAATTGAATATTGCAGATATCTGCGTCCTGGTATTAACATTCGATACATATCTGTACTGAGGCACAGTCTGATCATGTTACTATAGAATTAACCAACCTCCGGCGAATTAAGTATTAAAAGGCTGGACAATGACAAGGCTTCAAAATTCAAGATGCAACAATGCATATCGTGTACCAGCAAGTTGACTTAATCGGTACACCACTATAGTGCGCAATAGAGAAACGTCTCCCAAAGTTACCACTCTTTTTGTACACAAGTTGTACATTTATTATTTTGGGTAGTAGGGTGGGGGTGCGGAATGGAAGGTGGAGGTGGGGGTTTAGGTCCGTGTGGGAAGACAATTGGTCGTTAGTGCGGGCTGGCGAGATAAAGGCAGATAGTGCAATTCCGGAGACACGTAGGGAGATAAGGCCGGTTGGAAATAAGAACAATACGTAGCGGCTTTGGATAACGGCCGAAACACGAAGCCCGCAGCCCATCAGGCAAAAATAATTGTTTTGGCTAATTCCTATTGGGCGGGTCATGTTTTCCTTCACATCACGACCTTGGCCGGATCAACTCGGTCACAATGGACGCCTACGCAACCCTTTCCACCCACTTGTCCAGGTAAGGATTGCAATGGACACCAAGGAGCTAGACTAAACTATTTCAACAAAAAAAACACACACAGCCGGCATATCAATATTACACCGCAGTCCAAGATTAGACACAAAAGAGCGATTATTCGGAACCCCACAATATCCTTCACTTCCAATGAAATCTGCGAACAATGCCTGCCGTCGTAATTTCCCCATTCCCCCACGTCGCCCATGCCCCCCCCCCCCTCCCCCGCCTCCCCGCCTTCCCCACTTATACAACCTACATCTACAGTCTGGCTTCCATGCAGGCAGGGCAAAGCAACACACTTGTTGCACCTACTCCCTCCAACAATTACGCTCCTCTCTCCGGATTCCAAAATACAAAGTCAGGTCCAGAGTGGAGGTTAGGTGCACAAAAGCAGATTCAATCGGAATATCAAGATCAATCACCGGCGCCCAGATGCCGCGAAGTTCAAATACTTTACAATGGAATGTAACCTATAAATCTAGGGATGTCAAATTAGCAGCGGAAGTTGAAACGACCAGGAATTTCTAATGGGATATTCAAATAACGTACCAGTGTAGGTATAGGCCGTTATGATCAACGAATTACCATTTTCTTATGAGAAGGGCTGCGATTTAGAGCAGGGTAAGTTTATTTTATATACCATAAATTTTAAATACCACAATATGGCCCGATTTTTTTTTTTAAATCGCTAAAAATATTTCACACACAGGTATGCCCAAAACTACCCCCAACATTCGCCCTGATCCATACATTTCGAATGGCATTTCTTACTCCGAGCAGCAGAATGATGGTCACATATCAGACCAATATATCCCCAAGTCCCCTCTAAAATAGTTTTTCCCTCTTTCCCTACCCCCGAGTGTGAGAGCTTCGGAATCAGTGATGTAGTTGGCCCGGGTTGGTAAGGTAGTGAAGCGTGGGCAAGATAGTGCAACTAGGCAGAAAGATGGCGCTGGCAGCTAGCAAACCCCAGCTAGGTCACGAGCATGGAATAGCCCAAGGCCCCAGTTGTAATGGTGGGTTCCGCCAGCGCTAATCACTACCCTCTCACGTTATAGATTTTAATATTTGGGCAGATGGGACGGGTTGCAAGCCACGTTGAGCTCCGTCATTGATTTACTCCCCAGCCCTATCTCTCTCTTTTCTTTCTCCTTCTCTCTCTCTCTCTCCCTCTCTTTCTTCTCCCCCATCAGATTAGGTCCGGCTGCTTACCTCCCCTCAGACCCCCTTCCTTCCACCCCCGTCTTAATTGTCCGCCCAAGATGAAAGCGATACAGGGTCCGCTCACGATCCTATCGGCGCGATTTGGGGAAATTAATGAAGGCTTTTCCGCCCCTCTTTTCCTCGCTCGTTCCTTCCTTCGCTCTCTCACTCCCAAAGTCCATCGATAACAAACCCCCCCCCCCCCCTCAAACCACTCTTCCTTCACTGCCCACCTTCATCGGCCACATCCAATACCGGCTTGCCTATATACCCTATTCACCCCCCAACCCGGTGGGAATCAGGTGTTGCGGCCACAAGGTCCCACCGAGAATCGAACTCGGACTGCTGGACCGGTTGAGGTCCAGAGTGCTACCCATTACACCATGAGACCTATGGTGACGGTCGAGATTCCCACGAAAAAAAAAATATATATAGAGACCAGGCGTGGCACTCCCCCAATCTGCGAATTGAATCGGACACGACCGATGCACAAGAGGAGGGTGGGAGAAACAAAGGCGGAGTGATTTTGCAGCAGGGCACCACCTGAATCCCTGTCAGCCGGAGAAATATTATCAATTAGGCGGATGATTTAGCCGATAGGAAGCGGAATTAATGGCGGGCATTAGCAGCGCTCGGCCCAAACCAGTCGCCTGCAGCTGCTGCAGGCCCCTTCTTGGACCCGATGTTTGCTTGTGTATACACGACCCTCCGTGCAGATTTAATAAACGAAATATCCGGCAGACATACCACCTGGATTTCAACTGATGCAAATATTCCCGAGTAACCCTATAGGTATAACCGTCAATAGGACAGGACTTGCTGTTGGTCGAGTTTTGGTGGAGCCAACCCGCATCAAGGAGAGTTATCGTGGAAGGTGATGTAGAGAGGAGTGCACGATTCATCTTTGGCCTCCCCCATACCCCCACCCAAGCATGTTCTGGGCTGGACCAACACGAAAGCCCAGATAACTGACTAACGGCCTTTACACCCAACCCCATTCTCTTTTCTTCACATGAGCTCTCTGCACCACTATACGCATCCATCTTGCTTGAGTATGAATCGCATGCAATCAAAGTGATGTTGGCTAGTTATTTTCTCAGGAGGAGCATGAATCATCCGTGGAGAGATGGTGAACCCCCCTATACACGACCGTCTTGCCATTACAAACAGTTTGGAGAGAAGGAGGTGGTGGTGGAGAAGGAGGAGGAGGAGAGAGGAGGGCAATTCGTTCCCAACCGAATGGGTTCCAAATGAGAGGAAATGGTGCCGTTGCCTTTAGCAGTATAGTGATCGATCGATGGATCGGACCTACTCTCCACAATGGTCCAATTCCAGCACTATTTCACACTTGTTGCACTATTGTCTACATTCACAACAGAATTTTATTGTGCACTTTAGGTCATCAAGTCAACGGTTGTGCCTTCTAGATAGTCAAGAGCTCTTGATATATAGTCTAAGCTGTCGCTTTTTCGGAAATGCATTTTTATAAAGCCGTGTGCATATTTTCGTGACTTGGTGCAGGACGGTACTGTGCATTCAATGTCGGTACTTTGTGGCTAAGTAACTGATTTAAAAAGTTATTATAACCCAGGTGCAGGTAACCTCCGTTGGCAAAAATATTATGTTCCTTATATACGCTTCTTGACTCTGTCTCTCTATTATAGTCTCCGAAACAGCCGTACTCTAATGTCAATATTCTCATTTCCATCGCCTCCAACCGTCGCCACCTTTATCATTTTGCGCTAACTTCGGGCAGAATGGAAACTGTTAACATTGTCACATTACTGGGATATTAAATGACTGCAAGAATTAATGCCTCACTTGACATTTAAGTTAGCTACAGGAGTTATGGATTAGTGAAAAAGAAAACCACATGAACCGATGCGGGCGAATGCAAGGAAGCGTCAGTTTACCTCCGGTTTTCGATTTCAGGAGCCTGTCGGGGAAATTATGTTGTGCCCATACTGTGTACGGTTCCTAAGCCAAATATGGGTTCAAGACAACAGTACTGACCTCAGGTGCCAGTGGGTCAAAATGGCCACTCGCAGTCCTAAAAGCCGGAATGAATTCTTCTCCTCAACTTAATACTGTACTGTTTTAGAAGCTAATTTTTCGATAGCCCACAGGAAAGGAACTGCATAATTAATTAGCAGCTCAGTGTCAAAATTTTGCTAACTAGATCCTGCTGTATATCGCCCCGTGCTTTTCCCTCGTTTTACTATGTAATAAGGATGTGCGGGGAAATGGCATAAGTCAAAAAAAAACTTTTTGACTTATGAGCTTCCCCCCCCCCCCCNCCCCCCCGAATCAGAGCATTCACCTCTATTAATCCACCGCATGGATAATACTCGGATTAGGGGGAAAAAGAGCGTAAGTAAAAAAATTATTTTTTTGACTTATGCCCTTTTCCCCGCGCATCCGAGATATGTCCATGTCCCCTATGAGTATATGTCAAAATTTCACAATAACTTGTACTGCAAAAGTCTAATTGCGATGGACAATACGCGTAGTTCTATTTTGATAGGTCTACTTGTTTGGAACTGTACATGTTATAGATATTCTCAGCTATTCACGTAATGGAAGTCTACGAAACTTTTAAATACGATACTCCTTGAGCTACATGTAGTGGCACTTGGTAAAGTAGTGCTGTTGAGTTACATCGGAACTGTCTATTTCTCCGTTGAAGGGAGGTAGGCACGTGATGGCCATCCATTAGCACCACCCTCAACCATTCCAAAATCACTGTTGTGATCCCGTAAATGCGTGTATCTATTCCAACGCATCAAATATTGCGTAAGTGCAAACATCTCTATCAGCAGGTCTATCCAACTTAAACCAGAAAAAATGGACGAAGTCCTGTCCGTAAATGTCAACACGACGAGCGAATAATGTGTAATATTCAGCGACGGGAATATTTACGCACCAGAAGTGCAATTAAATATGTAGTGAAAGCCATTCTACTATGGCATGCACTGCTACTTAAGTGCTGCAGCGCATGCAAACTACCGGTATCAAGCCTGGCCTACTATAAAGCTTCGGAAACTCTCTCTCTCTCTCTCTCTCCTCTCTTTTTGTAATGTTATTTTTATAAGCAGTTTCAAAACCCTGCAAAATGCCTACGGCTATTTACAAATAAGCAGCTTAGTTCCACCGGTTTGGGTAATGCCGCTGACTAGGGTCAGGCAATTCCGATTTTGCTCCTACCTTGTAAACAAATCATTCCCACATAATCTGTCCAATTCAACGTGGCAAATGTCTTCGATATTGCTAAAAACATTTAAAATTGCATAATTTTTGTCAAATTTATCCAGAATATTCCTAGTGTACGAGGTATCCTGATCATTATTGATCTTAATTATAGTGATACCTGTCCTTGAAAAAACTTACCCGTATATTGATACTACGAATCTAAGATCCGATAAAGAACCTATAGGTGGGCCTTGGATCCTGTCAACTCCTGCTTTTACTCCCCCTAGGCAGTTTCTCATGACCAACATGCAATATTATAATGTCCTCACCATTTGACATCAAATACCCGCTCAGAAATTATTATATATGCAAGACATGACAACTCCGCATCAGAGGGCCTTATCGAGTTATCGAGTTTGGGTTGAGGCGGTGGGTGGTATTAAGATATGGCGGTGGGTGAGTGCCTTTTAAGCTTGAACCAGTTATATCTTCATATAAGGCTTGGGAGCCCGGGTGCGAATCTTATTGAAACTCTGAAGACTACATTATTTTGCCATAATCAAGATAACACCAATGTGTAATTTAAAAACAAGAATAATAGCAATTGATAACAACGCCCAAGTCCGCGCAACACTTGGCGATACCTCGATAAGAAATCATCCTGCCAGATAATCGCGTGAATAAAAATGCGAATGTTCAAGACAATAATTAGCACACGACTAATTGTCGAAACTCGGTCTTTATATATGCATCCAAAAGACTGCTCACTTGCATTTTTTTTTGTTATGGTGAACATACTGGAAACTGACCAGTACAAGTATAATAAACAAAGGGGCTTTGACTTCTGCAGTTGGACTACCTTCCAAGTGAACCTCCATAACTTATAAACCTGATAAACTTGAGTGCCCTCGAGCAAGTTATATTGCGGGTAAAATTCAAGCAAATCTGCCAATCAGCTGCAGATTTTTTTTAAAAGCCTGAACTCTTCTCTAACGAATGTCAAAATAACCATTTTCCGATAAACTGTCCCATATCTAAGCGATAAACCCTCTTGGATTGCAGTCATATGCAGCGTGTATTGTTTCTTCTTGGCGCATCTTCGCTTCCTTAAAAAAGCAACCGACATATTAAAAATAACTGATATTATTTTTAGTTATTTAACTTTCACAATATGCTCATTTTTAAATAGCCTACTTTTTGACTCGATCCCAAAGTTAAGGATGCCTACAAAAATCCAGGCAATAAAAGCTAACTTGAAAATAGTGACACACCCACAGATTTGCATACCGGTATATGTAGTCCACCAAAACATGAGTATGTGAGAATGAAAACGCCCTAAGTTCTAAACTCAACTTAGTCATTCTCCTCAACATCATAATTTGAATATGAAAAATTGAATTTCTTTACTTTCCAAGTGCAAAACTTTCCCAAGAAAATTCATTATCGCAGTTTGAATCCTCGAAATTCAGACCAGAAAATATATGTGTCAGGCTAATAGCACACACCTCTAAGCCTGGAACAACAAGACCCTTTCAGCTGTTGTTTCCTTATTTGTCGCTCCCTTTATATGGCCAACTGTCTACTCTTTCTCATTTCTGGTACGTTACTTTGCGCCACAAAAACATAATGAATTATGCAGGTTTTCAAGTGTATTTAAGTGTATGTCTTGGATATCAAATTCGCCGGTAAGTACAGAACAGACAGGCTACGCAATTTATGAGTTAGTTTCATATGGTATAGAAAATTGAGTCCGGGCTGTATGGATTGTTCGCAACGGCGAAGGCAGCAATATTCTGTGATATGTTGACATAAGCAAAAAAAAAAAAAAATTGGCGCCAACTAGTGATGCCAACAGAACTGTAATCTGTTGGCATCCCATGATTACAATCTGGCCTCAATAGGTATAGCCACCAAGTGTCGAATACCTGACTTGGGCCGCGAAAATTAAATCGCGGATAAAAATGGCGGATGCAGCTGCTGAAGCTAGGCGCTCATCTGATACGCTTTATTTATTTTTTACTCATATTTAGAGTGCGATTTTCGGCAATGCATTGAATGTTCTGGGATTCGCAAGGAATGTGTATTAGGAAATGCAAAGAGAAGGGTCTGTGACAATCTTTGCTGCTGTAGAGAACTGGTAATTTTCTTGTCCTGCTGAGACAAAATGTCCATTTAAATGGACATCCGGAAAAAAAATCGCTGAATGGGCTGTAATTTTTCTTTAAGTGCATGTATCTACCTATACACCCACAAGGAAGTGTACTTTGAACTACAGTTCAGTTTTAAACTCTAGAATAGCGAGGTACTATGCTAGGAGGTACTAAGAGAAAGAGCAATCCCCATAACTGAAGTTTTGACCTTGAAAAAAATTGCAATATATCTTGAATTGTATTCTGAGACGAATTGCTACCACGAATTCCACAAATGAATGTAAAAAAACATTGTGTGGAGGAGAGAGCACTATGTTAGTGATCCATTAAGTGGCATTTACATTTTCAGCTTTCATCCGTTCTGCTTTTGTAGCAGCAATTGTGGCCTGGTATTCTCATTGGTTGTTCATCATTATTTTAGAACTATAATTTTTTTCACGTTTCTCATTGGGTAAATGTTCAGAAAATGCAATAGGAACTGACATTGCGTTACTCAATTCTTCTCGGGTCTCAGGAAGATACAACTAGCCATAATGTTGCAATATGAGTACATAGTTACACTAGGCGCATAGAAAGCTATTCGGACTCTATACCCTGGAGCCTGGACCTATCGGGTGAAAACCAGTCAATGGCCCCGTGTTGCTGACGGGATATGTTTGGTAATAGAAACTAACGTCACTCACCCTGTATGCAACGTCTGGCTTTAGAGGCTTCCATGGCCTTTGGATCATGCCTTACCTTGCCTAGACGCAATCTGCGTCTGGTTACTAGGTCACAGGATACTTACCTGAAAAGAGAAAATAGCAACATTGCATTATTAGCGTCTTGCCACACTCACATAACTGTCACATGCCACTCGTTCCCTCTTGTAAATTACTCGTAAACACTACACGTGTGATCCCTTAGTGTAGAAAATAAAAAAGACAATAATGGCGGGTTTGTGGTTGTCTTACCAGCCTCGGAGTCAGTCAAAACTACTTTCGACATCGCTCTAGTGGAAAAAAGAGCAATAAAAACCGTCCATTAAGAAACCTGCACACAGCTAAAACTGCTGGTACGGAAAACAAATTTGTTGTTCTTCTTCTTCTTGTTTATTTTCTTCAACTTCACTTCACGATAAGTGATTTTGTCCTTCGATAACGTACAGATATGCCCGAAGCTTATCCCTTCACCTGAAATATTTCCTGAGCCCATGGACAGATTGTGAACTATAATAAGGTACCCAACACGGATAAGACTTTGCGTACTCGTTTACAAACTCAAGTGATGTAACCGAAAACAATATTTCAGCCTAAGACTTGACAAGCATCTGCTTACGGCCTCCATGCCTGATCCGGTGGAACCCGCTGGCCCCAAGCGATCATAAATTAGCACAAGTTGACTTTTTGCGGCGATTAAACACGGAAAACTGATCTCAAGTCTACCCTAGCGGCGAGAAACTAATGTTTGCCAATCGGCCAGTTTACAAAGCCTGGTTTAAGTATTAAAGGTATGTTCACAAGCTCGTAAGAACAGACTTTTCCGCGCGAATTGGCTTCTCGCTCTCGTTCACGCTCCCGCTCCGACTGATTCTCGCGAGCTAAAGGCCGGTATCCACGTACAAGAATCTCGCATACGAGCCTTGCAGCAGAAAGAATTCCGAATTTCGGTTCTTAAGGCCGGTATCACGGTCTTAGAAGGATAGGTCGGGAAACTCCCCGCCATCTTGCGATCCGTTACTCAATCCCGCCGTGGCGCTGACTGGAGGTCGCCATGATGTG
>JYFJ02005791.1:0-22933 GCA_000934665.2 Catajapyx aquilonaris
GATAATCTTAATGGAAACTTTTTATCACATCCTGTGTATAACCCCACCACTCCATTTTTTGGGGGTGTCCCAATATTTTCAGATCAGGGCAAGTATAAGTTGACATGAAAATTTTGTGCGCTTATTAAAGTAATATAGCAGGATAAAACCCAGTATGATAAACGGCTTCTCATGCTCACCTAAACCTAAAACGTGACTTACATTGAACAACCTAATCTGTAATGTCTGCATTTCAGTGGTTATCAAATGCACTGTTGACTTATGCTGACACCACCACTCGGTCGAATCTCGAATATTGTAATGAGCATAACAAGCACAGACATTATGGTGGATGAGTTAAGAAATAATATTTTACAACACTGACACAAGTCAGTGTTTAGAATAAGCTGCTCATCAAATTGAAAAAAATTCATTGATCTTGTGTAAGCTATACCTTAGCAAAGGCTACGGCTTGGTTATTGCATGCCTGCTCTGTGGTCAAAAGCTTTTGAGCAAAAGGGCCATTTCAGGGTTCTCTTAAAAAGTTAGAAAAACCTGGATTAAATCACTGTTTTTATATATCAGGCAAGAACCAGTACAATCAATACATAAGGAATGAACATAGTCTGGGCGGAGAGATATTAATAGCCGGAGAGGATGGCTAATGTGACAGGTAGTGCATTCAACCATAGAATAGTAGACTGCAGGTGTGACATGCGTTTCTTTGTTAGATTTCCATCGTTAATATTGTTAACACACATTGTTCCTCATTGTGTCGTCGGTACTGTATTCTTTCCCTGCATGCTCTGTAGTGGTACACACTACAGCTTCACTGCCTTGGGTCCTGGAGTGAACTCGGCCACCCCTTCCTCTGGGCAAACCCAACCGTCATTGTAGTCTGCTTGCATGACGGCTTCCATGATTAATTCGTGGCTTCATGCCTCCCTTGCTTACAATATTTATAGGCTGCAATAAAGGCTATACAGTATATCTGCCAACACCACGAATTGAGTTGGAAATCATAGGTAATATGCGGTGTGTGGTGTGTCGGAGAGGAGGCATTACCGGCTCGGCATTACGTGTACATTATAATCAAACAAACCACGGTTTGTCATAAGTTACCTCCAAGAGCTCGATACAAATATGTTTGTTAAAATGTTAACCCTCTTTGTTTAAGATGAATAAGCTGACTAACCTACGTATATAGGGTGTTTCAACTTTTTTGTCCGAACAGTTATCGGAAAATTGCACGTAGCTGCTACTTTGTAAGCAGTGACTTGCAACCGGTGATATGTCGGAGGAATGGGGAATGGGGAAAAAGAGGGTCACACATCCCATGGCATGTGGTGACCCTCTTTTTTCCAGGCTTGACCCTTAATTTTTAGCGGGAAGCACGTATGCCACTTCAACCTACGATTCGCAGGGAATATTCCCCGTTCCTCCGAAAAATCACCGTTTGCAAGTCACTGCTTACAAAGCAGCAGCTACGTGCAATTTTCCGATAACTGTTCGGACAAAAAAGTTGAAACACCCTGTACACAGGGTGGACCAACTTCAAGTGTCGTTTTATAACGGCTATTAATAGAAGCGCTTTACGCTTGACGTAGAAGCGACGTGTAAAATGTCCCACTTCGGCGCCATCGAAAATATTAGCTGCCAATATTAGCGTACATATAATGAACCTGCTGCAACGAGTGCAACCACATGCGGCACCAATGCCAATCCGGCAGTCCGCAAAGAAGGCATTTCACCCAGGCGCGCATCGCAGGTCATGTGCGTGTGCGTGTGTACCTCCTAGCAGCAGGGTTGATTACATCGCATCCCGGCAATAACAGGGGCACAAGTCCAACAATGACGATTTTGACTTACTACTAGAGCAGGGTCCATGACTGCGTGCACATTCAGAATGCATGTTATGATTTTTAAAAATTAATAATTAATAATTCTGATTATTCGAATGCTGCATCGATACCTGATTTATGATAACACTATACCAACACTATACAACTTTCAAAGTGCTCTCCTGTGAAATTGACTTTTTGGACTTGTGCCCCTGTTATTGCCGGGGTGCGACATGTGTGCTGCTATTGGCAGGTAATATTTTCGATCGCGCCGAAGTGGGACATTTTACACGTCGCTGCTACGTCATCGCAAAATCACTGCTATTAATCGCCGTTATAAAACGACACTTGAAGTTGGTCCACCCTGTATAGCAAGATTGCAGAGCGTATTGTATGCGATTTCTTATAAGTTATTTCAAAATTGTAATATCCAGTCACTTTTATTCCCATTCAGCCCATTTGTTATTAATTTTCTCTTATAAGTTAAGTCCACCCTAGCAGAGTACTAGACAGTAAACAAGCGAAGTTAATATGGTACCACATGCCTTTTAATTATTGTAAGATTTGGATAATTTTATATTACGTGCTGACCGCGAGAATTAAAACTGCAGAAATAGCAGGAATCCCTAAGCGGCTACAAAGATATTGTGAAACTCCCAATCCGCTCGTGTCCAAATGATCCAGATTCAGGAGAAACTGTGCCAAGAAAACAGTTGTCGGTCCCCTTGTTTACACTCGTGAACGGAAGTAATACTGAAATTACACAGGATATATGCACACAGAAGCGATTCCAAGACAACGAACAGTCCAACCATTTCACGCTTTTGTGGCTTGGGGTTGATACATTCCTACCGTTCCGACGAGAATCAAATTGAATGGGACACGACAGAGTGCGGTTGGGCGGGGACTGCGAGGTTGCGTCTCTCCGCCAATATTTCATCATTAGAATTGGACTCTGCAGCCAAATGAACAAATCCCCACGTGCTGCTTTCCAAATTGGCTGAGACAAATGCAGGGCGGATGACATGAGAGTGAGAGATAAATAGAAAAAGGCAGAGAGAGAGAGAGAGAGAGAGAGAGAGAGAGAGAGAGAGAGAGCTCCGGTAGTACTTACATTAGTCGGTCCAAGTCTGGCCGATTTTGGCCAATAAATTACATTCGCAAGGGACACAGGGAGCCGGGGGTAGTGCCCGAGGAGGGGGATTTGGTGCTGCTGCATTTCAACATTTTCAGCTTCATTTGGAATGGTACGACTTTTTCTAATTAGCATGACCAATCATTATGTCCATTTCGGGGAATCATTAGCGAAAAAGAGCTTAACGAAGGTCCTTCGGAATAATAATTACTCGTTGTATTACATGCTTGAAGTACGGCACTTGATGGTACTGGCTCGAAATGGGACTATGAGTAGAGTGGTGAAATACATATTCACACTGAAGCTGCGAGGTGAATGTGCGGGTAATGGTTCAACGAGCCATAGACTGTTACAACAGAGGACATGCCATTTCTCGGTAATTCAACGAGTGTAATAATTTATGGGCAAGATGGCGCTGGCGTGGTGGTAGTTGCTAACGTCGCATACTCCTACCTGGGGGCCCCTCTTTGGTCGAGCAAAGGAATGGGAAATAAGTTTCGGTGCGTTCTCTGTATTCGCGTGGGTTTTCTCAGGGTTCTCCCACTTCTTTCCACATTGGATTCAAAACTATTGGGCGGGAGGACTGGCTGAGAAAATTTATATATTTTGTAGATAAATATATCAAATCTCAGAAGTATACATGTGCATATAAAATCGGGTTTATAACAGGATCACTGGGAGACCAGCCAGGTACAAAAGAGGCCGTCCCTTCCATTTGCATTTTAGAAGGGGGAAATTTTACCAGTACTGTACGCTCTTTGGCAACGCTGCCAAACTAGCTAAACAAGCGGCCAGATTGTATCAGGCAAAGTTGGTTACGTTTTGTCCTTGTGCAGCCAAGTTCCAACTTTGAGACGAAATGTCTGAGGATTTTGCCAGGTGCCTCTTTGCCATTTCATTTATTTTCTTTCTTTCTAGAAGGATGCAAAAGTCTGTGTTTGCACAGCCAGGGGAACTAAGCCTCGGCGTGTTTCTGTACAGAATTACTTAGTGTAGGCCTACTGCGGGCAGTGAATGCGAACATGCTCTTTTTGTAACCACGTAGCACGCTTTTGTTACCCGTCGATAAGTCTAGAGGTTTGTATAGCTGTTGTTCCAGCGCAGCGGATCCTGTGAGGTGGAATGTAGGTCCGTCTAGAGCACTTATAACTTCAGTAATGAGTCCTACTCATAAGTTCTTGATTCTTGTATCACGCTTGCTAAAGCGCAAGGTTGTCAAGTGTAAGCCTCTATTGAGCCTTTTATGGAAGAAGTTTGGCTGGAGGCAAGCAATTTTTCGCCAGCACCGTAGAGTGGGGGTGTTATGTTATATCCGTGACAAAAATCGAGTCTTCCAAATTACGTACCGTATCGAAATATTGAATGCAACTTTTTCCCGGAAAATGCTATCCAACCGAGCCCTAACCCGAAACGTATGGCCCCATTTGGCCATAAGGCCCAATGGTGAACCAATAGATTCGGGTCGATTTTCGATGATCTTTTTTTCGCCCCAAAGTTCAACAATGCGACTCTTTGATCCAAAATGGTGTACTGCGGTGCCGCAAGGAATGCCATGACTTTTAGAAATACTCTATATGGAGGGTATTTCATAATGATTCTGCAAATGCTTGCTTACTCGAGGACTGTATCATTTGGTCTGTTACATGGCAGCATCCGAGCTTTAATATTCCCACTGCGCTGTATAATTCTGTGGAATAAATGCTACTAAATTGAAATCATGCTACGAAGCCTATTGGCCCTTAGGCCTATTTATGCCAATTTTGGCTAGGGAAGCGGGCGTGTGCCAGCAGCCAGGTAGACAATCCCCTAAGGGCTTTAGGTATAGGCAGCATATTGCGAAGCGGTAGAGGAAAGCCTTGGTGCGCATCAAAGAAGCAGTACTGGACCCGTGAAAAATCGGCCTGGATTAACCTCCCCCACTCTCCTCTGCTTCTCTCGGCCTCTCGCCCTTTACCAACTCGGTAACGTTCCCACATTCTGCTGCTAAACGATTTCTCTTTGTGATGGAAGCTTTCTTTTTGCCTCTTTTTTTTCTTCTTCTTCCTACGCCTCCTGCTGCAGCGCCGACGCCAAGTGTTTCCTCCTTCCCAGTTTCTCTACCTTGGGGACTTTTTTTTTCCATGCCAAGAAAAGAAACGCTTGATTGCTGAAATAAGGTCACGTGCGTCACGTTCCTGCCCGATCATATTCGAGAAGCATTGGGCTAAATCCAGCCGAAATGTGCCTCCAGGCGGAATGTGGGTCTACCACCCGACAAATGAACACAGCAGTGTTGAATTCGAAGGCGGCCAGGATATTAATGTTGTTACCTTCCAATTTTTACCATTGGAGCCACAGGCGACTGACCGGAGATCTCGATAGTTCAAGTGCGATCCAATATGTTGTGTAGACAGTACCTTTCTCGCTCACATAAGTTATGACATATGATGTGCAACAGAAGTTTCTTTTAATCTGCCATTGAAGTTCTTATAGCATTAATGTTGCCTAGATGGCCTAGATGATGTCAGTTTTCAAGATTGTTCTGGAAGGAAATGGCCAAAAACTTATGTTTTACGCAAGTATATAAAAAGGGATGAAAAATGTCTAGAACTTGAGAGAATTGTTAGGATTCGACAAAGAATGCTGCTCCTCACGTCCGACGAATAGTATGTCCTTATCACCTTTGCACTCGGAGACATCGTGAATCCGGATGGAGCATCTTCTTTCTAAGCTGTTCCGAGCTGTAACAGTCCATTGTGATTGTGGAAAATCCATATATCCTGTCTCTCCCCCCCTCCCTCTGTTTTGCCATGATCATCAGTCAACTGCGCTAGGCCATTTCCTCTTGTCCCTAGTCGTTGGACATGTGGTGGTATTGATTTGTAAACATCTTTCCAGATAGGCGCGAGATTTCTTGGCACAGAGCAAATGAAGCATCGACCTAGGGAATTCTTCTTGCCAGCCAGCTTGTCTTTCTAAACTGCTTCACCCGCAGGAATAGACATATCACTAAGCTGCAAGTTACATCTCAGATGTGCCAGTATTGTTTCAAGTACGTATATGGTCGCTGGTAGGTCGAAACGTTGGTACCTCTCTAGTGCAGTGCAACGACCTGCTTTTTATTGTTTTAGTTTTTTTATTATTTTCATTGCTCGCCAAAAAATTGGACCTGACCCGTTTCAAATAGGCCTATTGCAAGGGTCACCCAGTTTTTAAAAATGTTACCCCGTGATAGGGCCCTGGGGGCCCTCTTAGGGGGGGGGGGTGGAACACCACCATTCCTTCAATTTTCTATGGATTTATCTTCATTCACCATACAGGGATATATAGGCCCCCGTATAGGCCCGGGCGCTTCTAACATGGTCTAAGTTTTTATCGGACTTCAATCGATGGCGTATAGGAGCAATGGCTCTCCCCGAATATCCCGTAAGGGGTGGCAAATAGTATTACCAAAAAAATCAGTTATACAGAGTTTACAGACACCCAATCAATGTAAATTATAGACATTTCTACCATCACATCAGTACCTGAAAAAAATGTGTGCAATTATAATAACTTAGAGTCCACCAGTATGTAATTTGCTACGGCGAACCCCCCTCGTAATGATAAGGTCATATCCCCAGTTAATTTTTATGTAAGTTATGTGATTTTTTCAAAGTACGGATAGGTAAATCTATCATTATACCGCATGATCGTGTAAGTCACATCCATGGCAAATCCGTGACACATTCAAAATTAAACTTAATGGAAAAGTTTGTTATATGCATGATGCTGCGAAAGAGGGTTGTTTATCTTGGATTATACCTGGTACATTAAAGGAGTCATTGAAGAATGCTAAGGCAATATACAGTAATTACCTTTATACAGTATACCGTATGTCCTGTATTTATAAAAGACGACGACAGGTCCGCTGTTTATTTAATTACACGCTCTATGTAATTGATGAGACCCGCGTTATTAACAATTCCTTTTCTGGAGGAATAATTTATTAAAGTAAGCAAACAGGAAATTGTTTCGTCCTCTGGAGAGAATTTAGCTACATAATAGCCTATGATATACCCTGCGTTTTAGTGCATTACCCATGTGACCTTCTATAGCTTCTTGATAATAATAATATTATAGGAATCCTGGTTTATTCAGTAACGAAAAAGGTAGTGTACACCATGCACTTTTATGTTACAGTTAGACTGTTAATTAGGCTGAAACGTGCAGTATTCCAAAATGGTTTTCTCGTGCTTGTACAAAAAATAATTATAGTGTTCATATTGTAGTAATACAATGTTGTTTTGCATTGCGAGGCTCGCTATGTTGCAGAAACTTATTTACTTTGTCAACAGAGTTTGCAGCGTACAAAATGACCCACGATGCAGTAAATTTTGCTACTGCAGTGGCATAATGGCAGCTACAAAATATAGTACTTTCACGACAGAAAATTGTGCTGTCCTGCACTATCTGATGCCCTCTTGTGATGTAAAGCTTGGAGCTCCCAATAATTTCCCATTTTATAGTGTAGATACGAAATCCATCGCCCACTCAAATCCTTCTGATTGCCTCGTTGTAACTGATCCAGTTTCGCTACAGAAAATTACGACGTAATTAGATTTCACATGACGCTACTATCGATAGTTCTCTAGGACTCCCTAATGATGATAATATCCGTTGTTAGAGTGCAAGCACGACACAACCCCGATATGAAGGCGAAAGCAGCTCCATTGATTCAGTTCAACACCACCTCGGATCACTCACGCCAAAAGACAGCAGGACCAATATTATTCTCCTAATCAACTGAATCTAGCGTGATGCGTTCTCTAATTTTGTACAGTGAAGCCTCGATTTATCGTTCTCGGATGTATCGTTTTCCCTCATCTGTCGTTCCATTTCTAGAGTTCCGGAATAAATGATATTTAAATAATGCAAATGACACTCGCATACACCATTCAAGATTATTTAGTATCGAACAACTTGAATCCCGGATAGAGCGTCTTAAAGAAAGAACAAAACCACGCCCCCACACCCAGACACAAGGGTTAGAACGCATCGGTATAATATAGTAATACCAGCTGCTAATGTTTTTGGAACGTGATGTAGCACGTGTATTAGTAGTTGGGACTGTGTAAAGTTAGCTGTGCGACGTTTCACGCCACTTAAAAGGTCTGGTTTCAATCTTGCGAGAACTGGTGTTTTTGAGCGAATTTGAAGCATTTTAGCGTGGGTGAGAAGTCAAGGAAGAACGGGATGAGAAAATTGGCTTCTTGCTCTCACTAAGACCGATTCTCGCGAGACACACCTACGTTACCCCCCTTTGCCTGCCAGTCAACAAGGTGTAGGGGCAAGGTGGTGTTTTTGATGACGATGATGTCGAGTTTTACCTAAGCATTTTGTACTTTCGAGTCCACCAGAGAATATTATCAATCTGTACTGTCGCGATATCACCAAAAGAGACCAATCAAACATAATGAATATTGAACGTTTATTGGTCAATTTAAGAGGAAAAATGTTGCTAAACAAATTAAGAGTCGTGACTTTTTAAAAACAAAGTAATGCAGACTGGACATAACAGTGGTAAAATAACAACCGAGTAGGCCCTACGTTTTTTGATGTCGAAAATGTACTAAGATGAGAATCACATTCTTTTGGCCACTTTATTCTGGTCTTGAAGTACCCCTTCACACACACCCACCCACACAGCCTTAATTGTCTTCACTAAGGCGTGGGACGTGAAAATTCAACTTTTCGAAGCTAGTGTAACCTAACCTAACCTAACCTACCCTACCCTACCCTACCCTACCCTACCCTACCCTACCCTACCCTACCCTACCTTACCTAACTAACCTAGGCTGAGAAAAATGGACTTTTGGGAAACCCTACAAATGAAAATAGTGGGGACATGTCCCCACTAATTTAGACATGTCCCCACTGTAATAGTACACATCGCGTCTGTGAAACTGTGGGGACCCACAAATGTCCCCGCAATTCGAACTGTGGGGACAGACGTCCCCACAGCTACAGTGTCCCCACAGTTAAACTCAATACGTAGGTTTTCGTCCTCAGAGCTAATTGAAGACAGGACCACACATACACACGCTGGCGTTCCCTGGCAACTAACAAGGGAATGACCAAGGGTCGTCCCCTCCGATTTGGCTGAAACTCGCTTGGGGGGTAAATAATGTGTCATAGACACAGTAGTGAAAGTCCTAAACGGAAATATTCAGTCGTTTCCGAGGTATGATTGACAGAAACATCCGAATTTTGGCCGCGAGTATGTATACGGGTCGGGTGGGAAAGGGACAAGTGCAAGTCCCCTGTCTTTTTCCGATCCACTACAGGCCTACACCATCCCCCACCACATTTTTCGTTTTCCATTCTTTCGTTGCTCCAGTATTTTAAGGGCGATAGCCCTTAAGTAAGACCGTAGCATAGATTTCAACAATGTTTCAACAATGAATTTTTCCTACTTCTTCTTGTTGTTACGTTTTTTTTTATTCGCCCTAACTCAAGTTCTGCTGTAGGTAGAGCTTCCAAATTTTGAACACAGATGCCCACCGTCGTGACTTGATTTCCTACCATTTACACGTTTACTTAATTCCTCTTCAAAACGCCGCAAAAAATTTAAAGCCACCAAAAAATACGTTTTCATTTTTTGGCTCAATAACTATTCGGAATTTGGTTCCTTCTTCAACGGGTCGAAGGTGCAGCAGGACGGTGCGGATCTATGCTCAAAATCTCACAGTTCCCACGGCTACAGGATTGGAGCTGTGATTTTTTTACCTCGTATTTTTTCTGTCATTACTTCATTTGTTCATGACCCCATCACCTAGAAACGTCAGTTGTTGTTTACCACCTCATATATTGTTGTGGGTCAAAGGAGGACAAGATGAGCGACGCCGAGTCGTACTGTCGCCGTTGGGTTTTCACCCAACTTTAATGTACCTTTGTGTTTTTTGTATCGTCTGGTACAGTTCTCAATGTTCCGTATATTTTAGCGTATAGGCTATTTCATAATAATCAAATCAGACTAACCGTTGGCTGGTAGCACTCCTCTTTCGTTTTTTTACGACTGTCTCTGTGCAAATAATTTTAGGGACTTCTAAGCGACGAAAATTGTCTCCAATGCATTCATAGTGCAGACTGTATAGTGTAGACACTGTAGAGCATAAGTTATGTGTACTGTCAAAAAAGAACTGAAATTAGATCAAAAACTTTCCCTTCAGTAAAAAAAAGATAAGTAAGACCTCCGCGGCAGAATAAAAGTACTGAAACAAGGCAGGCGCACGTAAGACCTTCACCAATTGATTTAAGCTGTACCATAGGTCTTACTCAAGCAATTCTCAAGTACGGTACGGAACGGCTCGTAAAATGACTGCAGCAAACTACTCAGAGCAGTAGGTAGGATTTTATTATGAAAAGAAAAAAATGGGGGAAAAACTAAACTCATCCTAACAGACTTGGTCCAATCGAAAAAGACCCTCTAAAATTCACCAATTAACGTTTATATGTGAAAAATTAAGCATTAGTTAAAATCAGCATCTAAAAGAGGTGACGATTCTGCATGAATGTTTCATGGCAATAATTCGCACTAATCGCATAGAAATTCAATGTTCTTAATATTGAAGTTCCTAATTTCATAAAACACTAATATGGAGTGGCTCATGGAAAACTAATACTGCCAATAAGAGCTAAGTTAGAAGTAACTAGTAGTACAACAGAAATTCCAAAGATTTGTTTCAGAAAGGAGACTTCATGAGCATCAGTGAATTGGAAATTGCTTGAGTAAGACCTATGGTACAGCTTAAATCAATTGGTGAAGGTCTTACGTGCGCCTGCCTTGTTTCAGTACTTTTATTCTGCCGCGGAGGTCTTACTTATCTTTTTTTTACTGAAGGGAAAGTTTTTGATCTAATTTATTATGCGACCAACTAAAAGCTGATTTTTCGCCCTCCTGTCAACTGCGAATAAAGGTCATTTGCAACACAAATAATTGCGTAATAGGAACTTCTTCAGACTTATCAGTATGTATGATATATCATAATCTCTCCTGCCAAACCGTTCCTATTACGCAATTTTTGGTACAATAATGATCTTTAGTCGCAGTTGACAGAAGCGAGAGAAAGCAGTTTTTAGATGGTCACATAATAAATACCGGTGCAACGAAAAAATGGAAAACGACAAATGGGGTGGGGGATGGTGTATAGGCCTGTATGGGATCGGAAAAAAAACAGGGGACGGGGGGACACTACCACCTTTTGCCTAGCACTTGTCCCTTCCCCGCCCGACCCGTATACATATACGCGCGGCGAAAATTCGGATGTTTCTGTCGATCATACCTGGGAAACGATTGAACATTGCCGTTTAGGACTTTCACTACTGTGTTTATGACATATTATTTACCCCTCAAGCGAGTTTCAGCCAAATCGGAGGGGACGACTCTTGGTCATTCCCTTGTAAGTAAACATTTAGGGACTGCTAATAATTGTTATGTCCACCACTGTACTGTACTGCAGGCCTACTGTACTCACTCAGATATAGTCGAATATAGCAACTGCTTTATAATTGGGCTCCTCGATCGGGTCGCAAAAACGACAAAAATACAACGACTTTGGGCGAATCTGACGATATAACTAAAAGGGCCCCACAATTTGGAACACACTGTTACAGGCAAAGGTGACTTTTTTCATTTTATACAGCCCCCCGCATTTATGTTTTTTTTTGTTTTTTCAGGTGTCCCGACTCCCGACAAAAACGATGAATAGAGGTTATACTGTATCTTAATCATGTTCAGTCCTGTTTTTGAAATATGTGAGTGTGGGCATTAGTTCCGAATGTAGTTGTCAGAGGTGATTAGCCGCAGCAGCTGACAAGAAGCAGGGCAGTCCCAACTTGTTGCTGTAATGCAGGATTTAATACACTAAAAGCCATTTGGTGGGGAAGACCAGGGACCTTTTAGTCGCTGTAGCTGCTGCACTGAGGTTTTATGAAGTGGAACGTGAAGAATCTCCACATGAACTTATTTTATTGCATGGCTCAGGATTCCTTGTATTTGGTATATATAAGTCAGCAAGTTCATTGGCGGTCAGAGATTTAAGTTAGTTGCATATATGAGTTTTCCTTTCATTTGGATTTTTTGTACAAGGGGTAAATAAATTACGTCACATAAATTATTATACAGTGAAACCTGTCTATGGTGGACATTAGTGGTTCCCAGGAAAATGTCCAACATAGGGAGGTGTCCAACATATTAGAATTTCAATCTCTCGGGTTTCATAATGCAGTGCAATAATGTCCGAGTAAGTATACTGTATCCCGCAATCAACTTCCAATGCAAGATTTCTTATTTTCGGTACAGTACAGCACAATGTACATGCAATTTCTGAAACCGGCCTACATTTTAGTTCATAAATCGGTAACAAGTGACTGGTTTAATCAAAGGAATTTCAATTTTCTTTTGGTCAGCAAAAATGTCGTCAATAAGAGTGGCATATGACAAAGCATAAAGTGCCTTCATCTTCTGATGATTTACTTTGTGTATCCTGCAACACCTGCTTCAGCATCTCATCTGCATTGCCACCATATTTATCCTCCGTTGTCAGGACATTGTCATACAGTTGACAATGTCCTTGAAGACATGAAGACATGCTTAACAAAGTATGTATGCAGAGCCCAGAATGGCTCAGGTTTTTAGGAAAAAGTCGAGAATACCTGTAGAGTATAGATTGTATCGTACTTGTTCAACTTAAGAGGGGAAAAAGTTTCCAACTTCCAAGAGTGACAGGTGTCCAACTTAACAACATTACAGGGGATAGGCTACTTTTTGACGGTTCCAAAAATTATATGTCCAACGTTGGGAGGTGGTCAACTTATTAAGGTGTCCAACTTGACAGATTTCACTGTAATGCCATCCTCGGGAGGTAAACAATTCTTTATAGTTAGGCACACCTGATAGAAAAACTCCAGATTGTCCACATTGCCAAACAAAATTAAAGTTTTGTAATGTTTGCACGAGTATGCATATACACACCAGACTTTGGATTATTGCATATACTCGCAACAATAGATTTCTGACTCAGTTCTTAATCAGTCGTAAGCATCTAAATATTTCAATTCTCCAAATACAGTGGAAATTTACGGCCACTCAGTATGTGACTTGGTGCCCTACAAAATGACTGTTTAAAGTTTCATACTGCTTCCTGTGAATTGTAGTCAGGAGTCAGGTAACCAAGTGAGATTAGCTCACAACTCTATGTTAGTGGATCCTGAATTAATAATATTGTTTAACCACTAGGTTGGCTCATGCAACGTCAGTATTCCAGGAGCTTTTGATAATATTGCCTTGCAGTTTTTTGAGGTCACGGCTTCCCAAACTATTGCTCATGGACCACATCCGCTCTCAGACAACTTTGCAACCCCGTCAACAGAGGCACACGATTTTAAATTATGCAAATCGTGCAATCTGCCGGAAGTACTTAGCGTTTGTGTGTGTCCCCTTGGTTAAATATAGTACCTTTTGCATGCAGAATAATTTTGTATTAACTATTTCAACTTATATCTATTTAGTTCAGGCTTTAATATTGCATTTTAGCATGCATAAAAAGGACTGTATAGGGATCAGTATGTATTTAATACTCGGGTGTGGTGCCAGTGGACAAAGAATGTGCGGCAAAGCGTGCATGGCCTATTAATAAAGTTAGTACTGTACTCTATACCAGGTGGTCAAAAATTAACTCTTCACATTGTATGTTGAAGAATAGATTTCATTGAGTTGGTCAAAATGAAAAGGACTGAAATGGCGAGGAATAATTATTGTCCAAGCCAAACACATTCTGTATTGTTATGCAGTGACTATTGCTGCACTGCAAAGAGAAAAAGGTGCTCGCTATACTGCTAAAAGTATTTGTCTCCTGCCCAGTTACATGCCGAATTGGACGGTGTTATGGAATAATGGGTCAACCCACAAAAATGTCAAAACATACACCCAAAGGATAGTACTTCATTCAGTTAAAGTCAAGCTGGTGAAATCTACATACTTCTGCCATAAATGGCCGACAAGAACACTGAATTAATTTCCCAGATATGAACTTCAAAGCCTTTTACTCAAAACTGTTCTCATGTGAGTTGACTCATTATTGCATAACACCGCCCAATTGAAAGTCACGGGAACATTATTTGGTTTATGGGCAATGAATGATGCCGGTCATTACTTACTAAATGTCACATTTTTCTGCATTTTGTCAACGGTTCTTAACCACGTTACCATTATTTAGGCAGCATCGAATCTCAGGTGGTCCTGCCTGAAATCCTGGAGGATATTTTATAATATTCTATTGTTAGAAATCCATTACTTTCATTATAGATGAGATTTTAATCAGTTTTTTTGTGTCTCCAGAAAAAGTAGTTGTGTTTGGACTTGGGCACTTTTCATAGCCTACTCAATTATTAGCAACGGAAACTTCAAGCCCAATCAAACTGTGCGGAGCTCGAGTTAAAAATGAAGTTCGTCCTTCTCGAGTCAAAATATATTACACGCGAAAAACATCTGGTGAGAATACCGATAATGTAAAGGCGGATATTTGCAATGCAAATTACATCAATCTCCAATAGTGTTATACATGGCCTAAGGAAAAGGTTGTTCTCACACTCACCTTGGAGACAATAAGGCACATCCCTGTGGCCATTCTCCATTTTGTTGAGAAGTGTTGGACAAATTGCATTCCGTTTGAACACATCCAAGAAAAGCATCTTCATTAATACTGTGAATATTATATCTGTGAAAATTCCAAAAAAATATTATATTAAAATTACTTCTGGCCACATAGCTGAGATTCATATTCACAACAAATTAATGAGTATCGTATGGAAAAGCGCTACTTTGTACTTAACTACGTCAATCATGTTGGTAGCGAGACAAATCAGACGATCACATCAGCCATTTTGGTCTAATGAAGGTAAAATTTCCAAATAAACTTCAAAACCCGATGTTCTACATACATTCGACCTGAGTTTTTGCGCCGTAGCGCGCATAGACACAACTAATCATTTCATCTCCATTTTTCCATCCCACCCTGAGCAGGGTTAATCGATTGTGCCATTGGAGCGCCATGATGATGAGGCCTCTGACGTGCTCAGACTTGAACGCAGGATATGATTGGGAGGCATTCACTCGCCTGACGTCCTTCTAGATGCTCGTTCAATCTGGTTTTGGGATGGACCCAGAAGGCATTCGGAAAACAGAAGTAGTGAAGAGTGAACATGGCAGGGGTGGCTGTACGTACTTTCGATTGAAAATAATCGGATTACAACATACAAATCGGTGTGCATATGTCACAAGCCACACATTTTTTAGTGGAACATGTGCAATATTATGAATTCTGGCAAAATATTATTATGCAGTGTTGCAGATGGTACCATATCGCATTATGAGAATGGAAATAGTCCCCTCTCGTTTCTCCTAGCACAGAATAGATTCCAAGCATGATTTGATTTTCTTTTTTGGCGGCTAAAATGACGTGTAAAATTGCTAGCGAAATATAATGTTATATGAGGATGTTCAACAAGTAGAGCATAATAGATGTCATTGTCTGAAATTTAGGAGGACAATGTGCTGCACCTAGACTATAGGCTATACGAGTAGTAGTCGGCCTGGTGCGCAGTGATAAAAGAAAACATGAAACTCCCGGTTGCATTGGCCATATGGTGTAGGCGGAACTAGTTCCAATGGCGCTGTTCAGGCGCAGTTAATATGCATTTTTCCTTTGCTTTGTAGCCATTTAATATCCCTTTTTATCTGCACCCCAACGCAACCAGGACCGGCCTAGTCTGACGGTGCATACTGAAATATTGAAGTGATAATGCTTAATGAGATTTTAAAAATATTAATAATTTCGTATGCCACTTGACATTATCACGTTTTTAAATGTTTTAACGAGGTGAGAATTTAGAAGATGTACAGCATAAAATATTCAACATGTGCTAATTAATATGTAAAATATCAGTCACGACGAAGAGGTACTACAAAATTTTATTATCTGCTGACATCATTTTGAAGATGAATCACAGATAAGTGTACTAATGGACCCCTACTTCAGAGAAACCCGCTTTGTGGAAGTCGTCACCTTCGATATTTCTTGAAGCCGATAATGACCCTCATTCGACTAGAAAAATGGCGTTGTACTGTACCGAAAGAGCCCGCGGCGAATGAATTTACTGCAGAACTTGGAGAACTGAGCTGAGCAAAATTGTCTCCCGCCTCCTTCTTCTTCTCCTACATGATTTCATCTATAATTTTCAAAGCCTTGGCAAATTATTATTGGATTGTCATTAACCAGAGTAGACTGGCGGGTAAGTACATTTGGTCATTCAAACTCGGGGTATGTTGAAGAGCATGAGGTTCTGAATCAAATTATGTGGATAATAGTCACTTTCAATATGCCCCTGTGGAGCCCTAGGCCGTCAGAGTTTTGCACACTGTACTGGCTTGAAATTGCGAATACACTAGTTTTTTCATAGAATATCCTACACGGAAAAATTAGTTAGTCGATGCTACAGCATACCCTGTGAGTTCTCTGATCTACGTGCCTACTGAGGCATGTGCCACAGGTAGTGGAATTCACAGGATAATACGTACAATACTCAAGTACGAGGGTGTGTTATTGTAATGCTTGGCCCACACTCCCTCCCACATTTATTTTTAAAACTATTTGTGTTTGCTTACTTTTAGTTTTTAATCCTCCATTGCAAGCATTGCATTAATTGATATAATAATAAACAAGATTGGCAAATCACGTGAGCGTGATTAGAGTAGACATTTTATGTTTGCTGCTATATTGTCCCCAAAGTCCGTCACGGGACTGGGATTGAAACTGAAACCACCCATTTCTCATTTTCGGCCAAAAGTGGACTTCCCCTTTCCCCCCTCCCTCCTCCTATCCCCACCTCCTCCTACCCCCAGACCGCCCGCCCCTTTCCCCATTAAAAAATATATTCTATAGCAAAGCCATATTTTAGACCTTTTCTCATCCATCGAAAAAAGTCTTATAGCACGGCGCTGTCCGTCCGTCTGTAAACAGGTATCAGGTATCAGGGGGTAGGAGGGGGGAAGGGTGATATGGGGGAGGGGGCGGTGGGGGGACTCGGAGGTCATGGGTAAAGGGACGGTTTGGGGGAAATTGGCGGTCAGGGGTAGGGAGTGATGGGGGAAAGGGGCGGTGGGAGGAGGGGGCAGCCAGGGGGAAGGAGCGGATAGAGTGAACCCGGAACCCGAAAATCGAAAAAAAAGTCTTATAGCACGGATGTCTGTCTGATACCTGTCCACGGACAGACAGAGCCGTTCTATAAGACTTTTTTTCTCGAAAAAGACCAAAAGTATGTCCTCTTAAACCTTACTATAATGGATGCTTTATAGTTGCTTTTTATACACAATTGACTATGCATGCATTTCTTTCTTTAGAACGCTTACAACTAATTTGATTCTATACCGATTGACCTCTACCTTCTCTCATAAACCACGTTCGTCAAAGCGTAACATTCAAGAAAGAATTTATTGCTAACCCGTTAGTACTATATGTATGTAGACTATAATATGCAGTCAGATACTACAACCTTTGCGTATAATAATTATGTAAAGTTAAGATCACAAAGCAAAAGCAAACCGTCTGTTTTGTATTATTATTTTGAGGAATGCTGCTGTTACAAAGGACTTCTGAAATGCTCATGGGAATGGCTCAAACGCTGCTTTATGCAGGAACTCGTGCAGTGGCCGTCATGTAGGCCTAAGTTTATAAATTAATGTACAATCCAGCTACAATAATGCAGCTTGTTACATTCTCTACTGCAAAGCTCACATACTGTACGTACGTACAGTATGTGCTGTGCATGCTACAGTACATTGCGGCATTACTAATGCATACTCAGAAAAGACGATGCAGGTATTTTCGGACTTGATGTTTCTTCGGTTGGGGCATAATAAGTATAAGCAAGAGCTCTTGGTATAAGGTGACATTTTACCGACATCACGCCTTTCTTCTTACATCACCATCTGTACAATATGCATATTTGCATTTACAATACGGTATGTGATGATGACGAGATTCCTCAGTGGTACTAACAAAAGGTCGGTTAACCACATGGCGTGAGGGTATCCGCTTGTTATTGTTTCCCAAATGCCAGGAGCAGATCTTTATAGATCTCTCGTGGCTTTTTAATATATTAACACTAAATAAGCATGTGGGCAGCTGGATGTTCTTCAGTATCTGCTCATGCTCATAGTGTGTGCACTTTGCGTTAGGGTGGTGTGACAAAATAATATTGTGGAGTTGACAGATGAAAGCTGAATATACTATAAGCCTTATAGTATAATGTAATATTCACTAGATGTAATGTCATACTTCTAGTAATTAAGTAAAAATTGAATTATTACCAGAAAGAGAGGTTTATGGTGTGTGTGTAGAAACGGGAGAACCCCTAGATTCCTAGAAAATCCACGCTACCACGGATATATATTTTCTTTATTATAGTTGCCTTACTTTCCTAACACCCTACGTTGAGAAAAAGCATGTGTTTTCCGTGTGTGTAATGATCTGGACTGAATGTTGGAATTTTCAATTTCCTTCTTTGGGGACATGACAGTGGTATGTGAAGGCAGTAGTATAGAGGCATAATAAATTATCCATAATGATGATAGAGGGTGTTACAGACAATGCGAAGTCTCGTCGCTCTTGCACTTCCACGAAGATATACGTAAGTTGATCAGCTCATTCCTGACGACAGCCACATCATTAACAGGAAATTGTGTTAAGTGTGGAAATATGCATCATGGTGTTAAGCACATTTCTGGATACACCGATCTAGCTAGCGAATACTTAGGGCCAAATGGATACCACGAATTCTTTCGCCGGATCACAAAGATAAGAGAATTGAGACATTTGCAAGGATGGCCTGACCTTGGCACTCTTTGTACACCGCTACTAGCGTCACTCAGGCATACATTCCCAACATCAAACATTGCTGACATATTATACTCTTATGTCACCATGAAAGTCCTTCACATTTCAGCGAATCACTCCGGGTTCGGTGTTACCTCCAATAACATAATTATAACCTTTGTTATTATTATAATATAAGGAACCACCAAGGTTTCGACAATAAGAAATCTCTCCCGTATACAGTTTAGACTTGTATTGGACCAACTAGTACCGGTACTATGGCGGAAGATTGACCTGCATTTCATGCTTAAGTCATGCTAATGCTATAATATGAAGAACAAAAATATTGGAGGCATTACCTTCGAAGCGATGTAATTTTTTTGAGCTCCCTCTCTAACTTTCATACCGGCCTTGGGAAGTACGTACATATAGTATGTCCTTCAGCGCCACCTTGCCTTTTTCATTTACATTAGGTGTTCTCGTGCAATTTATGTTGCGATCTCATTGGGTGTATCAGGCACTGGCCGAGGCGATGGAAATGTAGTAGACTGTATCCGCGGCGTAAAGGATAGTATAATGCACTTTGTTTGATGTTAATTATCCCGATAAGGAGACTGTGAATAACAAACGACATATCTACATGAAATGATTCCCTAATGCCCAGGCGTTCGCCCTAGTAGTTTCTGTAATTAATTTAGAAACACCCTGTATAAGCCATATGACTCCTTTAGTGACTGCACGTAAGCACTGAGAGATCGTTTTGTGCATGGGGGAACACTCAGGCAATTAATATTTCTGATTAATCATATGCGCGTATCTGTACTATTAAGAGCCTAACAATGTGGATAATTAATGTCCTTTCAGCTTGAAAATAAGCGGTAAAATGCAGCGCTAACCTAGTGTGGACATGCCTTCCGACGGTATCTGAAAAGACCTCAGAAGTTATGACTTCCATAATACTGTAACGCTGTTCATCAGTTAGTGAATTAGGAGCATATGAAAAATTATTCTTTCGGGTAAAGCAACTTACCGCATTAATTCTAACATGCAGCTTGTTTTGATATGTGTATACTGGAGTTTCTTACTAGTGTGTCGTCCGGACGGCAGCGCACTCCATGGTCCAAAATTAGTCAAAAATATGTTGGGGGGAAATGTCGAGAGAGCACCTGTTAACGACGTACAAGACTATGAAGATTTGCGTGCCCCTGGGACACGCGACCACCGGCGACCAAAATCACCCAACAACTTTGTTTATTTTGTGATTTTTGTGATTTTTGATTTTGTAGGAAGAGAGGCAAACAGATCGACTCTCGCACGGGATAAATTCACGGGAATATGGCAAGGTCACCTCTTGCGCAGTGATTAATGTCGTTATCGTATCCTGTCCCGTAGGCGTAGGCAACCACTGCACGTGCGGAAGTTGATCTGTTTGCCTCTCTCCCCACTAAAAGAAACTGTTAGGTGGGTTGTCGCGTTTGTCTCATGGGCACGCAAATCTTCAATGTTTTGTGCGTCATCACAGATTGCTCCCTTGACATTTCTCATCCATACATATCTGACTTGTTTTGGGCCAAGGAATAGGCTGACTGCCGGTTGACTTACTAGTAAGAAACACCGTGAATTACTACGATCTAACTATATGATGAAGAAATTTACCCTACCGTCGCTTTGGGAAATGAAAGAGGGCTTCTAGGCGATCATTTTAAGTACTCGCATCATGGGTCTCCTCCGCATAGTTACCGAGATAATGTGCTTCAAACACGAAGTATAAAATATCCTGGCAATTATTATGCTTCCCTCCACGCGACCGATTTAAATTTAAGGTGTTACCATGTAATTTAAATTTACTATCGTATTGGGTATAGCAAGGAATGGCCTATGGCCCTAGGCGATGGAAGTGTCGTAAGCAATTTCAAAAACCTGTAAGATGGTATAATGCACTTTTTATTTAATGGTAAATATCTCGGTGACTATATGCGGCGGAGGCCCATGATGCGACTACTTAAAATGATCGTCTAGAACCCCTCTATCATTTCCCAAAGCGACAGTACGGTAAATGTCTTCACCCTGTATAACTAAAACTTCATATGAGGAAGAAGAAAAAAATACTAGTGTACCCGTCTAAAACAACCTCATTAAAATCCTGCCTTTGTATAGAATCAGTCTAAAAATAATATATAAAACATGGAGCTAGCTGCAACCTCCGACAAGGTAAAAGGGACCAAATTGGCAATTAATAACACAGAATGTGACTGTATATTTGCGCAAGTAATAAGGCACAATCGTTAAACATTTTTTCCAGTAAAATCAATTGCAAATGTGTTTGTCAAGCGTAGCCTAACCTAAATTGCATTAGTGTTATACATCACCTTTTTCAAAAACTGATTAGAATGTACGAGTGCGAGTATTGCAATTAGTGTAAAACGTCGAGAACAGAAAACCAAGGCATCAAACAATCAAAGCTAATGCTTACTCCACGCTGCCTAATTAATCTTTGTATAATCCTCGCCCGTAATATCCTGACTATATGTTCATATTAATTTCACCGTTCGATGTACGCTTACGCTGTAGAAGGTTTTTCAGGTCTTCAGGGTGCTCAAAACGCTGCATATCAAGGAACACAATATTTTGTAATACCTTTCATGAGTGATGATGTGTTAAGTTACGCATTATTTGTAATGTCCATTAGCACGGGCTGTTATGTTAATTCTAGAACCTGCATATGAGATAGCGAAGAATATGGAAACAGTTCATTGATTTCCAATATGAATAGAACAATATTGGGCTGTTCCATGGAATTTGAAACCATGGCTCATTTTTTAAAGTTTTAAATAAAAATTGCCTTACCATCATTAATTAATGTACAGATTGTGCTCTTTCCAATGGTATTATTTATATTTGTGTCAAAAAAATATATAGGACTATAATTGACTCCTTGAAGTGTAGTAGGAAGTGCACACCCGGGGTAAGTGCACATATTGTGCCGCCATATTGGAATGAAAATGGCTGACGACACCAAAACGCGTCAGCTATGTAGCTGCAAGTGCAGTTGGTGTCGTCAGCCATTTTCATTCCAATATGGCGGCACAATATGTGCACTTACCCCGGGTGTGCACTTCCCCCACTTCACCTTATGTAAAGGAATGTTCATTTTCGTGTATTCAGCATTTGTCTTTTTGAGAATATATTTATGACACCCTTAATGAACAATTTCTAGCACAGCAACCCAATTTTAACACATACACCCATTCGTTGTTCGTGGAGGAGGAATTGTGGTGGGTGAAATTAATATTGCATAACACTTCAAAATTTATCATTAATTACGTATATCTCATTCCTGCATGCTATTCAGTTTCCATTGAATAAATAAAATCTTAATGTCACATACGTGATATAAACTTGCAATTGTTGTTGTGGGCGGCTCATTAATGCAGCAAATGTTTTCTTATCACCAATGCAAAGTTAGTTTGGCTATAATTATCATCTGAAAAAAATTGACAGATATTTTACATAATTAGTTTGACAGTTATAAGTGATCACGTATGTGACAAACCCAATCACGTACGAGTATGTGACATCACGTATGTGACAGCGTCGCCAGGAATCCCGGTCATCAGTCTGGCAAGGCTCCCGCCCATAAGCTCTATAGGGAAGACAAAGTCAAACAGCCGTAACTTCGTTAATTATACTTAAATAGTAATAATTTTCATGTGATAGTACGTTCACACATTACTGATTACCCTGACTACCGAAAAAATAATCGATCCCAATTCCATGGAGACATATGTGGTGTCTATCACTCTTATGGCGTTTTGCATTACAATGCCTGTGGACAGTGAAAACCCAACTTTCCCTTGAAATATTTCAATTATACCAAAATGATAGCAAGTATATGATGTGTGTGACAACATGACACGTTCATTTATAAGATTGGTGCACAATTAATTGATAAAATGTGGTGTCTATACGATCCGAGTGAACATCATCTTGGGTGTTAGGCAAATATCGAATACGGTAGGTGCCGAGAAGAGAGAGGGCAAATTTGGCAATGCTACTCTCCAAGTGCTAGCGGCCATCGCCTTATC
>JYFJ02005792.1:0-23128 GCA_000934665.2 Catajapyx aquilonaris
TAAAGGTCTTTTCTTTTGCCTTGCTGTTGCGCTATTACTGCCTCCGTGAATCTTTTGGAAATCAATGCGACCTCAACTCGAGGAAGAAAAAGGGGGAGCCAAAGGACGAAACTTTACCTTTTGTTTCAAACGGAGACTCAAGTTCACATAAAGTGGCGAGAATTCCTAGGAGTGCAACTTGCGAGTTCCAGGTATGCACTCATGTATATTGGCGCATATTTGCGTACGGTGTATGGGCCAGTAGACTTATGCGAGGCGGTTTTTGCTTTCATGTGCCAATAGCAGAAGTACGTAGTTTCTTGGAACCTGTAGAAGCTGAAGGTGGCCACTTTTCAGTAAGAAATACGAGTGAAAGTGTCAACGACAGTATTTTGTCGATAGTACTTCTGCAGTACTGCGTATGTTAAGAAGTGTGAAGGGAATAGTTGTTCAAGCTTTTGCGCTAAAGCTTTTAAAGAGTAATGAATTAGGTGAAATGTTTTTGAAGCTCTTTTGCTCTGTATACCCTTTGCTGAAAAGGGGGCTCTTTGTTAATTATTTTGGCGCTTATAGTACAGGTATAGCATAACAACTGTGTAATAAGTGTGCTTTGAAACTTATGCTGTAAAATTTAACCGCTATACGTCGTAATCTCAAAATAATACAATCGTCTTTACCACCAAGCATAGGCGTATTAAATTTTCTGTACTTTAAGAGCTTGTAAATTGGAAATACAATATTTAAACCGATTCTTCAATGGCCAATTGTGGTTGATCATTAACCACTAAGAGCTAAGGACCACATTATTGCACAGTTATAAAATAACTGATAGACCCATTTTGCCAGGGTTCTGCGCAATAAATATTGCAGCCCAGAACTTGCGGCGCACCCGGCCCTTTGATATATAACTACACATACATTTCATCATAGACACTGCCGCATTTATGTTCCTACTGAATTAATAGCTCAGCGTCTTCTTTCACTTCAATTTCAATTATCCCTGCCAGAATTTCATTTCGAAGTGGAATTCAAAAACTCCGAGCACAAAAAGTGATGTCCCTCCGTCTATAATCCCTATAATATGTGTGAGAGCAGTGGTTTCAGTTAAGAGGCTTCATTTTAATTAATGGTCAAGCTGCGAGCCAAAGGAGTCTGGATTGGATGCAAAATCCCAGCGCTGGAATTTAGGGGCCTGAAAGAATGCATGGATGGATATACAGTATGGGCCGACCCTCCATTCCGGAGGAATAGGGTCTTTTTATTTTCTGTACAGCTGGTAGTCGTAGAATAAGTAGTGGGAGTAGTTTCTCAATATAAGAGCTGGAAGCGGGGCTGAAAATGGCTACTATAAATTATCCCAACTCGGGAGCGAGGGTATTGGAAAAGTTACAATCAGCTCTTTTGTTAATTACTTTTTCTCCTATGGTGCTCCTGTTTTTTTCCAGTCTTTGCCACGACAATCAACAGGTTACGCGTAAAAATGAAATAACAAACGCTTGGAGCGAGACAGTTCGTGACGTGGGTGCTGTCTAGTTAATTATTGTTGGCAAGCCGTTTGAAAAATGGAAGTTTGTTCAACAGTGGCGAAGATGGAACCACTTAATGGTGAAGTGGACGTGTGTTTTATTAATACTGTATATACCAATCGATAGAAACCTGGGATGAACATTCAACCGCTTTTTTCCGATAGTCCGCTGTTTTGACCTTTGACCATGAATAGTGACCAAGCTGTGGCCTACCCCGGCCTACCATTAAAAATACATGTGGTGGACTAATATGTATCGATTTCTGGGCATCTATGAATAGTCCAGATTCCTGATTCTCATGTCTGCCACACTGATACGCTTTCTATTACGAAAAAGAACATGGTAACTTATCATGTCTCGGTGATGTATGAGATGAAATGTAGTGATATTTGAATGTGGTATAAGTTAGACACACTATATTTTTTTTTGTAAGAGTAGGAAGTGCAGAGGGAGCCTAGCAAGTTATAAATAACCCCCTTTTGTCTGGCCAAGTTGACAGTTCGTATCATTGTTGGAGATCAAACGCACAGCGACTCGAACGCAGGCGAGTTTCGTCACATATGCATGTTCCTCAGATGTTCCATTCCGGGAGAAACGGCTGTAAAAAAAAAGACCTACATCGCAAGAGGCAGTCCAATTCAGCGAATTGAACGAGGATGGTCCCAAAGCGAGCCCTGAAACCGGAGGAAAGAGTCGTCGCGCAACCCGGATTTTGAGGAAATGAAGGGATTAGGATGGAAAGCGCGTTAGGGAAAGTTAGATGGATGCGATTAAGTGGGAAATATTGGCACGTACTGGTGAAGAAGAAGAAAAAACCGAAGAAGAGAGATCCAGGAAGAAGCAGTGTTTCAGGCGCGGTCCTCGTTTAATTCTTCCTTGAAGAGACAGGGAGAGGTGAATGTCTCCCCGAGCCCCAGCGTGGAATAATATCGACCGGATCTGCTGCCAACAGCCAACTCTGCTCCACAAGATGGAAACTCTGGCCCACGAATTTTCCTTTTACCTTCTCGACACCAGCACCCAACCCTTGGTGCACACGAGGACCCTGGACAGAGAGCAGCGTCTGAACCGCGAGCGTGGCGAGCCCTGAACGCGCCTGACATTTTCCAACGGCTTCCAACGGTTTCCAACGGCTTCCAACGGCCTGACCTTTCAGTATGTAATGCACATCGCAAGGGTTGGGGGGCAAAATTCCCGCGCTCTATTTCCCCCCCCCCCCCACCGACCCCTTCGCAATAATGGCAAGCAGGACTTGGCCAGAAAAGGGTAAGGATTTAATCCCCGTCGTATTAAGGCTCAACCGGACTGAATTTTAAGCTGATGTAAATTAGAAAAGATTGGGCCGAAAACAAGGGTGGCAGTTGAGCGAATTAAGCCCGCTTCCTGAAAAAGCTAGGGTTGCAGTTAATTACAACCCAAGATGAACCTGACGGGAGGAAATTGGTAAACAACGTCCGGATTATATACCGCGTGTGTATACACAGGTTTTTTTGTGTAAAAAATGCGGCGAATTTCTGCGGACCTTGTTTACGCCGGTACATTATTTTTAGGACTTTCTTCTGGACTGCAGTGCAGACATTTTGGCCAAATAGGTGTGGTCATGCACTTTTACAGGGCGTGGCTTTTCCCTCGTTCTCCAGATATTGCAATTTGTTGATGAGGGTTAGGGGACAAATTCCTTGTAGCAGATGGTGACCATGTCACATGTTTTCTGCATTGGAGGCACATGTTATTCTGACACAAATTGGTGCATTAATGCAACCAATTAGGATTCCCCGTACTCAGCTATAGGGAGAGAGCCGAATCTGCCTCAATTATGGACACGAGTATAGATAGGGTTAGGGTAATTAATTGCGATAACGAGGCAACTGGCAGCCAACCCCGTAACACACAGCATAGTTTAAACTGGGAATTTGCGAGCGAGATGGGGAATTTGCGAGCGACCCCGAACATTCCGAGAAGACCCCCTTTTTTTAGTGTATGGACTTGGTCTCGCTTTGTAGTTTGTCGTGTAGGTTCCTCCCTTCCTTGATTGTTGGCCAAGTTTCTGAGATGGAGACGGATGGACACATCCAATTTGGCTGGACATCACATCCACGTGGATTTCCGCCAACTACACCGAAGCCATGGACGCGTTTCTGTCACACCCCATCTTCGAGTGACATCGTTGCAATAGCCGGCTCTCCCCCCACGAGATATCAACGTGTCGATACCACAAGTAGATTTCTGTCGCCACTCTGCTGCACACTTTTAGAGTCCTCATCGGGGCAATGCCTTGTATATATATTTTTTTATCTGAAGAAAAAGATGCCGATCGTAGCTGCAGCAGAAGGATTTCTAAGTTCATATTGTCAACCGAATGCCGAAGCGAAAGTTTGGTCAGAAATGAGCTGACAGGTAATTTAGATAAATGGTGGGCTGTAAGAAGATGGAAGATGTTATAAATTTGACACGAGAGTGACGGCGTCTGAATTCTGGAAATAAATGCTTCAAGCTGCCTTTTTTGCCGCCTTCTTCTTCTTCTTCTTCTCACTGGCCCACAGTCGGAATAAATCGCGGTCGCCATTGTGGATCGGAGTTCCTCCCCGATTGAAGGCACAATTGGACCCTTTTCAATCGGAAGCGATAGGGATTTGACTATTGATCAGGGGACTGCCGACATGTCAACTCGTCATTCCCCCGAAAATGGCTGCCAAGTTGCATCATGGGACCTTCTGCTCGTCCATTGTTGGTCGGCACAATGATCTTTTGGGACGGAAATTTTGCCTTTCATGATGCGAAACAATTGAATTGGTTGCACTGTTTTAGGAGCTGGTGAATGCATTATATACGTGGGTTGCTTTCTGTGTTGCTTTAGGTTGGTCTGGAATAGTTCTTTTGCGTTGTTGCTCATGGAGTTTTAAATATGAAGTATCGACTGCATAATGTCATATAAATGATGCGTGCAAATATTACATTGTTATCATTTATTAAGGGAGTTAAACTACACCAATGGCACATCTCCTTTGAGTAAGTTTGGCTCAAATTCCAGCAGATTTCTCCACTTATTTTGCTCCAGTGAAAATCGAGCCTCAGGCGTTAGATGCGAGGTTGGGTCTAGAGATATCCAATAAGTGACTAGATGAAGTGAATATTACTACAAGGGAGAGATTCTAGCATAACAAGTAGGTAAAAGTCCACCACTCAATCGTTATTCTGCAGTTATGACGCAATTGCCTGTCTCGCTGCGGACGTACACCGACACCGCATGTCGACGACGTCTTCACGCACACCGGTGTCTCCCTGACAATGTGCGATGCCACCCTATCGAGTTGAGGTAGGAGTGTCGCAACCGGGCCCTAACGAATCGAAATTTGAAGCATAACTCAGTTTAGGTGACGGAGTCAAGAGCATGTTCATTTGGGGAGTTATTAAATTTAGGGGCAGATAAGTGTCAGGGAGCATCTTCCCGGGATGATTATGCACTCAATCTGGCTGGAAGGGGTAATGAGAAGGGGAGTGTGGGTTGTAAAGCATGGCGCTTCTCCTCTTCTCTTCTTCCTCTGACGGGCCCCGCCATCTGGCTTTCGAGAGACGGAGAAGGAGGGAGCGTGACAACAATGCCAACAATGGCGGGGACCGGTCTCATCCGCTATCATTTCTCTCTTTAGGAAGATGGCGGTAGCTTGGGCAGAAAAATAGTAAGGAGATTGTGTCGGAAGCGACGTTGTCTCGGAGCCTGAAATCGCAGCCTCATTAAGATTCGCAGCTGGTTTCTGCGTTCCAGACTTGTAATGCGAGATGGCGGCCGCCTGTCGCCATCCATTATGGCGGTCCCTCCCTGCCTCCCTCGCTCCTTCTTCGGCGGTCCTCCCCCACATGCTCTTTGCCTGTAATCTGCTCGTCGCCATCAAGCCATTTCCCGAGGCATCTCCCCCACAATTCTGCTCACTTCTTGTACAACACCCGAGACGAGAATAGCACCTCATCATGGCGGACCTTTTGTCTCGGCACCAGCTGGGTTTATCCTCGGAACCCTATTGGATCACAGAGTGGATAAGTCCGGGTGTGTCTGACACTTAGCTAGATTCTGGCCATCCTCACTCTTGAAGTTGTCGATTGAGACGAGGGTTGAAAGAGTGGGCGTCAAAGAGGAGAAAAATGGCGGGTAGCACCGACATGCAGTGAAGGCTGGCGACATGTGCGTGCGACAGTTCAGAATGCATGTGGATGAAATTGTACGGGACATTTGGTCACGAGCGAGCTAACAAGCCGATAATGTGTGGTCTGTTTCATATATTTGATGGCCTGTCGTAATAGCCTATAAGTGCAACTCTTTATATCCAGTTGTTGACAGGTGCCAGGTCCATTGCAGACAAGACGGGCAGGGTATACAGTATTGTTGATCTAAGAGTGAGGAGGTGACGAAATGATTTTTACTCACACGAGCTTGTCACCTGCTCGATATGATTTGACTGAAGAGGGGGATATATGCCCACACATATTTCATTCGAGGAAGTGCCTTCATAATAACAGGCACTTGTGGACCACCCTTTATGAGCGCTATGGGGAGCATGTCAGAGTAGGAGATGGCTACGGGCCAATTGTTTTGTTAGCTATTTATGAATCTGTGAGAGAGTCAGTCGTCAGGAAAGTGGATAATAAGTTATGTGAGAAGAGGCAAGTAGGAAATTATTTAGGGAGATGTCACTCTGGAAAGGTTTTATTCCTGAAATCGGACCGTATACCTGCCCCCAAGAGAATATTACTCTCTACTGAGGGGAACGGTAACATGACTGTTGCTATTACTCATAAGCTGTTGTTGGCTTCGCATGCACGCTTAATAACCTGCCCTGATGATTAAAAATATTTTGCTTCGACCGTCGATATTGCTTTCGCGGCAATATAGATGTTCCTTCAGATGGAGCACTTTACGCACTTTACGACCTGTAATACACAGGGGCTGTAATGCGCTAATATTAATTCTCATTACGGTACTGTTACGTCGAGTGAACATTTTCACACTTGTATTTTTAAAACATCCTCACTCATGCTTTTAGCATACCAGAGTTGTGACTGGCGTTTCCTTTCACTGACCAGCTAAAGCCAACACCATAAATAAATATGGTCATTTGGATAGTGCAAGGGAATGGATGGCATTTGGATGGGCTGGAGGGCAAGGAAAAGCAAACAAATGGCTGAGCCGTGTTATGGATCTTGGCCAACTCAGGTGCGAGTAATAGAACTTCATGTGGTTCTCTGAGCCTTATACCGTAGGTGACGTCACATGGAGACAGACGCCTAAATTTAATCCTTTCTGTGTCCCGTCCAATTGGCAGGCTTCGAGGAACCGTGCCAGTTTCTTTGTCCCACATTGTGACGGGGCCAGTTCCAGGGAAGACTTATTATGTGTCTGACGTGACGTCAGACTCTACTCTGACGTCACGTACCGTACGTTCCGGCATTTATTTCTCGCCTGATTTCGGTCTCCAAACGAAGGGGGTCAGACTGCTGCAGATTACGGGAAGTCGTATACCACGGGTTTGGCAACCAATTCCGGCAGGAGACGTAGAATTTCTGACAGTTATGCCTACTAACTCGATAAAAAAGCGTGTTATGCTGATGAGTTTCGGTGTAGTGGGCATACCTTGCGCATATGAACTGTATTCACTGTCAATACTGATATGCCGGGTTTATTATTCGACTCTTTCCCTCTGTTTATGTAGTAGGATGACGTTTAAAAGCAGGGATATAATGAAATGACTGCTCCAATTAGCGCCATTACTGTCTGTAGATGAATAACACAGGGGAGCAACTTCAACTGTCGCGTAATTTAAATGTGCGACTGTAATTATCGCACATTTAAATTGCTTATATATTATGCAGTACATAACTACGTAGATGCAATGCGCACACAGAACCTGTCTGACGATTTTGGACCGGAGAAATTCGCATTTCTTTCAGTGGAAGTCTTGCCAAGGAATGCTACATGGCGAATGCCGAGTACACATATTGTCCAGACTTAATTATTTTTATTCTGTAATGCGAAACCACACCCAGTTGGAATACGCCTGGGTTGCATGAAACGCACATTAGTACCGCTGGAAGCTGCATACTCTATTCAGCACAATGCTTTGTGTACCTGTATTTTCTGTGTATTGCTGGGTGATGTCTGGTAGAACGTTCTTTTTTTTAATCCTTCAGAATACTTCATGCTGTTTTTGTGTGCAGTTTTTCCTCGAATCATGGCCTGTTGAAATGTGGCTCTTTCCGGTACGGATACGCCCCTGCTGGACAGACAAGACATATTATGAAAATGAAACTTTAGGAAGACGGTCCAGTGGACAGCAGATAAATTCGTATCCTGGTGGGAGTGGAATTTGTCGAAGTGAGCAATCCGCGACGGGAACCCTACCGCAATCCAATTATCGATCAGAGTGGTCATTGGGATCGACGTCCATTGGGGCCGAAACTTCTACCGGATCACTGCGAATCTACTCGCCACAAAAAAAAGATCAAAAATTTGGTCCCATACCAATCCTTTCCGGTCCCTAATTGGATTGTGGCTACAGACACAAGTGTCAGGAGTTAGACGACAACACTTTTTTTAGTGTGGGTGTGTTTCCACCCTGGCAACCCTGAGCTGACGTACGTGACGTCATACGTGCCAGATCTGTTTCCTTAGTTGGAAGAGGGGGAAAAAAAGGATTAAGCGAGGAGATAATCGTGTGGGCCATGAATTAGTGACCGAGGTCTAAAGGGCCCGCTGCCGGACTGGAGAATTAGTAGAGCTCAAAATCCCGCGGAGAATATTAATTCTTCTGGACCGTTTTCCCATCGATCCTTCGCCATGTGGCTCCCTTTGCCTTGCAATCATTCCGCTCGTTGGATTTGCTAAGAGAGCAACTGATTTTCATTTTAAATATTGTTGAATTTTTTTTTGGCCCTACTCAGGGCGGGAGTGAAATTTGGATGAAAAACGTGGGGCCGAAATTAAGCTCGGAGCAGCAGGCTGAATACGAGTTAAAAATCTGTTCTGAATTTTAAATTTTTAAATTATTATATTCGCATTACTTTGGCTGGGGGGGTAATGTGAGCCATTATTTTATTACACCTGACCTATTCGCAGTATTTGCAACGTACACGTATGCGTATTCATGACTTGCAGAATTTTTACGAGCTTGTTTTCGCCCAAATAGCGGCCTTGAATTACTCGCTGCTACATGCCGTAGATTGTTGCAATATTTAACGACGGTGTTCTCCCAAGTAGTTTAATCGCTGGGAATGGCGCAAAACTCTTTTGCCCTGAGCCAAACGCCTTTGAAGCAGGGAGCCCCTGACATGTTTCAGACTCTTTATCGCACACTTTTCCCCTCCTTTCCCCCTCCTGATTTATTCTGCGATCAGCCTGAACGATATCTGAATTTCATTAACCTAGGCACTATCCTGAAAGGCCGAGCGATGTACACCAAGTGCAAAACTTGCGAAATAACGTGCTACAACCCTCCTCTGCGGCAGAATTTATTCCTGAACTATCGAGCCGCAAACTTGGCGGGGCCATGATTACCCCCCATCCCCACCCCCCTTTTTTTAAAAAAAAAACTGCATGCAATTTATTTGCAAGCGACCTAGATCTAGGTGGTGTATTTATTGATAATCACATCACTTTCTGTGTATATAGCATCCTCTCTAGTTTTGCCAATCACTAGTGCGAATTATGATTCATCAGCGGGCTCTTTTACGGTCGCGAGCTCGGTTGGGAGTCTGCGGGACGTAAATTTGCGGGTGGCCTTCCGCGGCCTCTTATGGAAAATATTCGGCACAGTTATGGAGGTCGTTACTTTAGAGTCTATCACGTCGAGCGGATCATTCCCCGACCCGATTATGCCACACCTTTCGAAATCTGCTGCGTAGTTATGGGGGTCCTTATAGCCTAGCGCACGTACCCAGCCCTACGGCTCTAATTAATTCTCAAGCTGGCTCCTAGGAAATTATGTCATTACGCTGTACTCAACTTTATGTGTATGAGCTTGCATATTGTTGTGCGGGGCAGATCGAATGCTGGGGACGATTAAAGCATTGACAGTGTTACGATGAAATATGGAGTCGTAATCATCAGGAATCGATACAATTGGCTCGTTATGGCTGGTCGGTGGTGGCGATCGCGTTCGGATGTAGGGTCACTCATGGTTGCGGGGTCGTTGTGTGGTCAAAGTGTCTTGGATTAAAGGCAGCAAACATTTTAAACAAAATTGGCCTGATGTTTCTTATGGCGTTTGCATGGCAGGGGTGTCATCACGGCGTATGTGCCGCTGCCATTCTGGATCATAAGTCAGGGCTGATATCCGGAAATATCCTATTAGCGCCCATTTTTGTTGCACAAAGGGCAGCGCTGTACACTTGCAAACGACATCTACATAATATGACACTTACGAGCTGTCAGGCAGGCACCATTACTGTGAAATATAACAGGGGGGGTTTACAGTACAGGACTTAGCGTCATGCTGTGTCACCGATTTCTTTGTCGCAGAGCCGGACGCAATGTGACGCCATGTTTCGACCTTCGTAAAATTATTAATTCAGACTAAATTATTGCTTACTATGCATTTTTACGTGTGCAGAAAACGTTAGTTGACATTTTGCCTCCGGGAGACAATGGGGCTAAATGAAGGGGACACCTACTGCGTCCGAAATTGAATGTTTGCTGCCCTTGCGGATAACCGCAGCAATTCTTCATGACACTGCGGGACTCGTGCCGTGTTTTGCAAAATATACAGACGAATAATGTTTTCCTGCAATTAAAAAAGTGAGGGGCGGCTGAGAAATATTTAGTTCAAGCAACTTGCTGTGTCATTGTGTCAGTTGTTTTCTTTCTGGAATGAGGAGGCACGATCTGGAACTGTTACTGCTTTTGCCTTCGTGCACTAGAACTTTTCAGGTCACCTACTTCATCCCCTGTTCCACTGACATTCCAGAAGGATGGGCCACTGTTTTATTTTAGAAAGGGGTTATTTGTGACTTTTTCCACTATTTCTCGCTGTCATTCCCAATAGACGAAAGTACACACTGTATATGAATTTTCTACACCCAAATTATGAGGGATTTGGGGGCAAATGTGGAATTACATTCGGGAATTGCAGTATGAAACTATACTGTAGATGTAATCAGATCCTCGAAAGAGAGCTCAGTCCAGGCTCTGACTACCGTGAGAAAGTGATTAATTTTAGGAACATTTTCCTGGTGGGAAAAGAGTCTCTTGCGTGGAAATGTCATAGGATTAAAAGCCACGGAATCAGGTCAAATATCCTGTCGACTTGGACCAGTGATGTTCAGTTTTCTGCACTGGCCAGACTGCTTCGCCCTCAAATATTCACTCCAAGTACATTTCTGACATAACATTATAATATGGAAGTATGCGTAATTATATACTTTGGTCGAGAGTTTGAATGCATTTTTGTACACGTGGAATAAAAGCGAATCCACTCTCCATATATTACACATCTGAATAGTCAATTGACTACTGTACATTTCCTACCTGTATACTGTACTTTTGAATTACAATGCATGATGTAGACTTTCAAATGCAGAGTTTGGGACTTTGGAATTGGTATAATACCACATGGTGTGTGTGCGTAATGGATGCATCGTGAACCCACATCGATTTCTGTTGGTTTATTTAGCAAATGCCATTCTCCAGCTTTTTAAATACTTAATATTCTGCCATTCGTGAAGGTTGTTATTGCTTATTTTTAGTCATGAAAATTTTTATACTTGCTTGCATATTGTATGAAGGTAAATATTATGATAGTTGCGAGGACATGAACGTGTTTTATTGTATATGTATAGGTTTTTGCATTTTTATCCACTTTCGTACATATTTAGGTAAATATTGCTACATGCCTTCTCGCCACAGTCGCCACCGATTCAAACCAGACGGAAATACTGCATGGCACTGTACAGGGCTAATTTTTAAATGACCTCGCCCCTGACTCCGAGAATGGCCTGCATGAAAGTTTTATCAGCCAGTGACAGAGGAGCACGCGAAGTGCGTGGATCAACTCTCCCTGGTGAAATAATGCATTTCTCTTAAACTGTAACCTAACGGCATGAAGCCTAACACCGCATGTAAATTCACTTCACTTGTTTTGACTAGTACAGTATTTTTGAAAAATAACTGCATGTTGTGACTGGCGATTTTGGCACTAAACGTGTTGTTGCCACCACCCTTCCACATAACAGCGCTGCCACCGTCAATGCTTCTAGCTACACATGGGCGCAAAAGTCGACACATTGTCCCGCCACTGCATTGTCAACCAGACTCCCAAGCAGAGGCTGTTTATCGCCCGCTGTATATGAGCAGACATACCTTCCCGACACATGCACATATGGCGGCTACATAACCGTCCATCCATGATGCATGTCCACCGCCCACAAGTGACGTTTATGGACGCAGTCTGTCAACGGGGGGCAAGCATGGCCTCCGAATCAACGCACCGCGTCCATGTTGCAAATACAGGGTGGCTGTAATGACTATCAAGTGATCAGGACGTCAGAACTTTATTTTAGATTGTAGATATGATATTGCTTATTTAAAATGGGTTGTCTCCGTGCTCCAGTGGGTTTTCTCGGGGTCCGCTCACTCCATATTGCGGATAAACGCAAATTCTATTCGATTGTGCTGCCATCTAGTAAAGCCTGCGCAACTCTGCTTTCCTGACCGATGAACAAATCGGATAACCAGCAAGCTGGCAAGCTTCTCTCTGAGCACCCCTGTAATTTTGCCGCATATGTGTGTGTCAACTCAGCCTTTGGTTTGCTTCTCCCCACCACCCCATCCGCCTCCCCCTGTCATCCCCACTTCCACCCCCCAGTACGCCAACATATACACACCCAGTGGGCAGGGCTAACAGTAGATGGTATAGTTTCCGATCGGATAGGCCAGCTTCCCATCCATTTCCTGTTGATCGGTGTTAGGGGACGGTTAAACGCGCTTGCCAGCAATTGGAGCGAAAAGCTGGGTTCGGTTGCAACTCGCTTCCAGGACATGGCTTGCCGTTTAGGCGCGGTCACTTTGGGTCACTGAGCACCTGCTTCTAATGTAGTCTACCATATTTCAAAATCGTGTTTCCGATGCATTTGGAACCGCGCCTAAACAGTCCGTTACGCGGTCGCTTCGCTTGGCGAGTTATACTCGATCCAAAGTGGCCCCCTGAACATATCCTATATGCTACTACTGTATTTATGCCAATGACGACGCGTTAATGGGGAGGAAATGGACAAAAAATTGCACTTCTCTCGTCATCTAGGCATTTTAGAATGATGCAGGGGACCGTCGATCGGGAGGGTGTTGACAAATAATGTCGTCTGATGACATAACAATTATGTAAAGCATCGTTAGAATGTTGGATATGTAACGGGCGTTGTGACATTTTTAAAATACGAGCTACCGTTGATAGTCCATGTTGATTAGTACACTTTACGTGCCCAATCAAATGGTTTTCTTGCCTAGTGAAAAGAGTGCTGGTGCAATTTCGATGTACGATATATTTCTTTCAGAGGAAGTTATTTGAAACGTCCAATAATTGCTTATCGATTAAAGTATTGAAGCGCAAAAAAAGTGACTGATGATGTCCGCTGTGTAACTTGAGCATTAGCACTATCTGCATTTTGCCAGACTTTAAACATGGAGGGTGTTTTAAAATCGGAAATGAAGCCCCTATATTCCACATCGCTGTGAATATCGGCGCCCATTTCCGATGTACGTTTGGCCGGCGAAGTTACCAAAAGACTATAGATTCAAAGTATGCCGAAAGTGCATTTGCAGAGGGAGGAAGATGGGTCCATTTAGCAATTAGGCGAAACCCGAGAAAGGAAAGGAGGAGCTTTTAACCTGGAAGATTTCGAACACTCCCAGGGTTAACCATGCCTTGATTTTTTTCCCCCTACACCCCCCTTCCTCTAAAGAGGTGATTGATTGGACTGGTATCGATCAGGAAGCAAGATCTGCGCATCGGTTCTCCAAATAAAACCGAAATTATTACCTTAAACCCCCTGGCATATATTTCTTCCCTCAAATTTTGACAACTCTCATAACCCCTGTTTGTAAACTAAGGAACAGGTGTACCCGCAAGCTTTCAGACTAATTGCACAGCAACTTCACAGTCGTAGCCAACCAGCATCACTTTCCATGCTCTCTCATATATCTCCTGGATACGAATTTATGAAATAAGATTCTGGCGAGAAGTTGAGCAAACTTGCTTCACATGTATCGCGGGGGAAATTGCTCGGAAGAAAAGACGAATGCCGCTCAAGGGAGTGCTCCCATTTAATTGGATCTGATCTTTATGATGAGTAATTCCGCCTGTCGCCGCCAGGGTTTTATGCGGCGCTCTAAATAGATTGTACGGGGTGACGTCAGGTGTGTGCCTCGCCCCAATTTATATCGAGGAGGGAATTTCAAATTGATTTAGTCGTAAATATTTTAGGGTGCCTCGCAATTGTAGGATATTTGGCGAGAAGGGGACCTTTGGCCACAACAATGGGCCCAGGTTCAGATGGTGGGCAGGCGTGGGCCTTTTCATGTCCGGCGCCATTACTCAGGTTGCCTGCCTCTCCTCCTTGTTCCTAAGCCCATAAAACACCGCCTAATGGCCAACCCAACGCTGGAAAAGGGGAGAACAAAAAAATTTGGGGGAGGAAAAAAGAAGCACTGGTCTGGGATTTTACACTTGCCCCATCACGCTTTATCATTCAGGTCGAGCTCTTTTGGGAAGCGCTGCTGCTCCGGATATTACCCGGACATTATTGCTACCTTTTTCCAACCCCCCTACCCTCTTCTTATTCCACCACCGCCACTTTTTGGGGATGGTAAACCCTCTCTTACAAGAACCGCTTGAAAAATGGTGAATTTGCAGCTAACAAGCCTGAAAAATGGTGCAGCGTCTAATGAAATGAGGTTAACAAGCTTGGGTCGCGCAAGGTGATAATACGCTGAATAAATGAAGCCTCTTCCTGGCCCTGAGGGTCATCATTGCCACCATTAGTTCCTGGGCATTTGCTTCTTTATCTAGAAACTTGCTATCACGCCTCGTTTTGCAGAACATTCTTGTAAATGAGTCAGAACTGTTTTTAAAAAATCAGAAATTTTCAAAATATTGCAATTTTGATAAATCGATATTTAGCGATTATTCGATTTGATATTCGTACCAAATGGACATATGCGACAACCTTCTATGACGCATGACAAACTAGAGCTCCGGAAAATTGAGGACATTTGAAGGTTGTTTCGTTTCACATAAGCGCATAACTTTCCTTCGCGTTCCCCTGTGAGTAGGAAGCTTTGAGAATTCGCTCGGATGATTGATATGCACTGGGACTTGCGCATCTTCCCATTCATATATATATGCACCCACCGTATTTTGAGGGATTGAGCCATATAGTGCCTAGCAAGTAGTGTTCAGGTGACAAATGAAACCGCAACTCTCTTTCCATCTCCGCTTTATTGACGTCGGAAGAAGAAAAGGAAGATAGAGAAGAAGAAGAAGAAGAAGAAGAAGAAGAAAAAAAAATGAGAGAGGCGGTGGAGAGGGGGGTTTGAGCTGGGGGGAAATGGGTTTTCCGAATGAGGCGATTGGTTCTTAATCCTAGGGGATTATGGGAGCGTGGGAGAAAATGCAACCCGGGACATGTGCGTCCTGCAGGATTTTAAGTGCGCTGGTTTTTGCCGTTTTTTCGGGAGCGGTGGGTTGGTTTCATTTGTCATGTTCTACTTTGCGATTTTGCTGCGGGAAATTTTGGCATTGCTTTTTTTTAAATATTAGAGAGTGTTATTAACACAGGTGGCTAGATTCAGTATATCTCACATAAGTTAGGTGTCGTCAGTAGTTTGTGATTTGTGTAGTGTTTTTCCTTCTAGGGACAGAGCGTAACCACGACACCAAACGATGTCAACCGGGGAGGTAAAAAGCAGTTCTTGTTTAGGTATGCTTCCATATGTGGTCCCCGGTTCGAAACTCGGGAACCATCACTTTTTAGCACCTCCTTTTACATTTTTTTGTGTTGTGCTGTAATTTTTTTTATTACATAAGCATACTCTCTATCTATCTCCATTTCTCTCTATCCCTGGCCACACGGATGAGTGAACCGACCGAGAGCTTCTCCTCGTGTAAAAGGAGTGCTCCCATTTTTTTGTTTGTGCTTTTCCATCACCAAGTGGTACATAGTTCACTACCACCTTTGGTATGTAGAACCCACCGCCAAAGTTGGACCACCCAACAATGAATTCCGTGTCGCAGACTAAGGTTTGATGACAATGTGGGGCTCCCAATGGGCATCGCGCCTATCATTCTACTACACCCACCCCAAACCTGTATACCTATAAACCACCCCCCTCACTATGCCCACTCTATTTTGTCCGTCTTGGCATAATATTCCGATGGGATTGGCGGACAAAACAGCTGGGGTTGTTTGCATGGTTGCATAAGTGCAGGAGGACCACGCACTCTATCTGACATCGACCTGACACACATTCACACTCATCTCCACTTACAAGATGGGCTCCTTCTTTGTTTTGTTTTGGTGCATCGGTCGTTTTCTACACCCTATGTAAAACCATAGTGTACGTTGTATTTAGGCGAATTACAGTGCGGTGTGAGATATGACCAATAATAATTGCAGTACTTGCATTTTAATAGCGTGCAGCCTCCTGGCGTTTGACATAAGGCAGATTGACTGTGGTTATGTCAAATGATAGACAGGTGGGCAAAATTGTAACTAAAGTGGACACTAGTAACTCCTTCCGTAATCTAGTAGCATATTTGTCTAACCCGTGACGCAAACAGCACATGACGTTGATTCCTTTATCTTCTTGCAGGTCTGCGCAAAGTGTACCCGTACTACTTCACCTTCACAACGTTCACCAAAGGTCGCTGGGTCGGGGAACGCATCCTGGAGGTGTTCGCCCGAGAGTTTCGAGCCCATCCCGCCGAGGAATATGTGAGTTGGCACAGAAGAACAGAAACATAACCAATTATACCCTCCGTTTTTATTGTGTGTGTGTCTTGCCGGACGAACCGCGACCAATTTCCGTCCTTTTTTTTGTGCGTTCAGGAGAGATGCATCAAGGCGGGTACCCTGACCGTCAACTACGAGAAAGTGGACGTGGACTACCACCTCAAGCACAACGATTTGCTGGCCAACGTGGTGCACAGGTTAGCACGAGTCACGTCGACAAGGTGTCCCCCCTCACATGTAGAAATTTACGTATCACATATACGAGATCGCGGGTTGTTTGTATTTTTTTATTTATTTTTTGGTCAAATTCCAACAGTTTTTGCAGTCACGTGCTCGTGGCATGATACATATAGGCAACAATTTTCAATATAGAATTTGACAAGTTTGCATGTGACAATGCCATTTTGGATTTCTCAGCTGCACTTTTCAGAAAGAGCTCGTTTCCTGTGTCACAAACTGCCTCCTATAGGTTCTACCTTGAACTCACCTCTGTTGGAATAGTTATTTTTCTATAGTCCTATAGCCGCCTTCCCACATGGCTTCCGGCGGACTCCGGCTTTTTTACTCTAGTTATTTGTTTCTTTCTCCTCACAGAATTGTTTTCGTTACTGTAATTTTGGTGACACTTGCTACATGTGCAGGGACTGGCCGCTTGGAGACGTGCGGATCATCCCATGGTTTTTTTAGGGGACGAAAGGAAAGGTCATTTTGGAACATGACCTCCGGCTCCACGAGGTGGTCTGGCCATTTGCCACATTTAAGGGGATACAAAAGCATATCAAAAAAAACGCGCTATCTACCGCGATATAGAGTGCTCTTTGCCGCTAGTTGCGGTGTACCCCAGTTGTGGCAAAGACCCAAACCATCCAGGAGACCCTTCCTGTTCCCCCCTAATCGTTTGGTTTTTGGGAGCGAGTTTAGCTGGAGAGCTGGAGATGCAAGCTGAACGGGACCCGAACCCAAAATCCAAAAAAAAAAAGACAAATAAAGGGATTTTAAAAAATGGCGCGAAAAGCGAACAGCGAAAAGGGCCAGCTGGACTCTATGCTGTCTTGTTGCAGGCATGAAGTTCCCGTAACCGCAGACCCCATTGCAATTATCCACTTGGATGAGGACTTAGTGGTCGTTAACAAACCCGCCTCCATTCCTGTAAGTCGAACTGGAACGCGAGACGACCCCGAGACAAAGGAAACACTTTGCGCCATCAAGTCGAGACCGTTGGATGACCGTTATTTAACCGCCTATTTTGAGCGGGAAATATTTGATTTTAAAAAAGTGTCCTGGATGACCCGACTTTTTGGGCGCGGAGTTCAAATCTTGGGATGTCTCACCTATTCTTGTCTCCTCTCACTGGCTTTCAAGTAGCAGAGTCTCATTGTGTACTCTCCCCCCCAGACCCCGAACCCCCTCACTTATTTAACACTACCTATCTCAAAGCAACATTTCTGTCTCTCTTTCTCTCTCTTTTTCTCTCTCTGTCTCTGTGCCTTCTCTCTGGCTTGGTCACGTTGCTCGTCTCTGGACATTCTCCATCGTTCATCTCGTACCATCCTCATTGTTGTCACTTCGTTTTTTTTATATATATCCTCCTTTTGGGAAGCAGCCTCTTGTTTTCATCACCACTTTAGGCCAGAAGTAATTGTGCTGCAGGTTTTCAAGCTGTCACAGCATGTGCAGCCAAGTGAGTTAAATCAATTGCTGGGATGGTGAGTTACAACAGACATTTGCGTGCGAGGCTGTAATTTTGCTGAATAGCCATCTAACTCCAGCCGGTTGCGCCTTATTTGCATACAGGATGAGTAAGATGGCTGATCTGCGTTTACAAAGCGAACAATTGCGACGAAAGACACCGAGTGATTATCACCATCACTGCGAGAAACAGGAAATAACACTTAATGTGGATCTGTGTTTTTATCTCGCCCAATGAGGAATATTCGGCTGAATTGTAAACGCGTTGAGATATATGGTCCTGCTTGTAGTTACTGTGACGTTCCCATGTGAGTTAGGATCGCGGCAGTGTTTCTAAGGGGCCACAGAGTGAAATAGGGACTCGAGGCACGTTCTAGCCAATAAAAAGATGGCAGAGAAAAAGTAGCGTGGGGGTAATTTGTATCCTGAAGGGAAATTGTGAGCGATGAAAGTGTAACCAGGCTTCAGGAGTAATTAGTTAGGTGAGATGAAGATTTCCCAGGAGCCCTGGAGATTGAGGCGAATTGAATCATATCTGGCCAATAAGGAGGGTGCTCGTCGATCGCGCATCAAGGTGGCCTCAGGCCGATCCATAAAGAGCCAGCCTGCAATTTTACTTTATGTTTATAAGCAATTTAGCCTCCTTTTTAAGGCCACTTCTAGGACGAAATTCCATACTCTTTTGAATCCAAATTACTTCCCTTTTGATTCTGCCGCCCTGAATCAAGTTTTGAATCACGCTATGGTCAGCTTGTTTTTTAAGAAATAAAGGAAAAGTACCTGCTCCCTATTTTCATTTTGTGACGTAACGTTCATTTGAATCGTGGGATGAAAACAAGTCATAAGACTGCTTCTCTAACCATTCCCTATACTACCCCCAAAATAATCAAATTATCCAGGGAAAGAACCCCCAAAAAAGATCTTTTTTTACATAATCGAGTAGTTAAAGGCTGAATCCCTGGAGATAAACAAAAGACCGGGCCTGAATTTTGTTTTTAAACCTTTCTCGAGCGAGCAAAAGAGAAAAGAAACATTTTTTTGTAACCAAAGCCCATGGAGGATTCGGGGCCGACGAAAAGCACAGCTGGAGCGTCCTTTTTGCCAAAAATAATAATAACACAGTGCAGAACCTAGCAAAATGGGTGAATAGGCCAAAAAAAAGAAGTTCGGAATAAAAAAGCGCCTGGTTGTTGCATTTTTGCAGGCACGAAACGCCCGTCTTAGCCAAGCCCATCGAGATCATTCATTTAGACGAGGACTTGGTAGTGCTCGACAAGCCCTGCTCCCTGCCGGTGAGTCCTTACTCAGGCTCACTCCTCACGCACTCACTCACTCACGCATTGTTGCTGACCCCACACACCCAAACCAACCCACACATGTGATCCATGTGTGTGCTGCTCACTATTTACTTTTTGGTGCAATGCACTATTTTTAGAGCCCTGCACTGGGTCCGAAGGGTTTAGGATAGAGTAGAAAAGTGTCTGGGTGATTCGTAGTTGTGTGTGACTTGTCTTGTTGCATATTTCTGAATCACCCGGTGCCAGCCAGAAGTCGCACGGGCCATTTGCGCTGGTTTGTCACACACTTTTTTGGGACGTTTTTTTTCTTCCGATGCGTGGTGTGTACCCGGGTGTGTCGCGATGCTTGCGTTGCGTTGTCAGATTTTTCAGTTTCCTGGAGTTTATTTTGGCAAGGGTTAGAAACAACAAAGCGATCCTTTTTCCTTCACCGTCCCGTCACACACACATATCATATACATAGCCTGGGAATCAACCGCCTAAATATTTTCATCCTCCCTGTAACATTTTTTCTTCTTTTCTCTATCTTCATTTTCTGGCCTTTTCTTTCGGGGGATTTTGTGTTTTATAAGGCGTAGGTACAAAACAATAACATTTTGGTTGAAGAACTAACTAATACGCAATGAGAGCAATAGGCAGTAGTGTATAATGTATGTCCCCGGGAGCAGTTTTTAACCGCCTGCTACCTGTGCATGCAACAGGTGCACCCGTGCGGAAGATACAGACACAACACGGTGGTCTTCATCCTAGCTAAGGAGTACAACCTGAAAAACCTGCGTACCATTCACCGACTGGACCGACTGACCAGCGGTCTCCTGTTGTTCGGAAGGCATCCGAAGAAGGCCAGGGAGATGGAACAGCAGATTCGACACAGACAGGTGCAGAAGGAGTATGTGTGTCGCGTCGAAGGACACTTCCCGGGGTGAGTATGGGAGGAATTTCTTGGCAAGTCTGGATGTTGGGAGAGGTCCGGGGGCACACATTGGGATGAGATAGGAGGCCATTCGGCGGAATTGCACCGCCTCCTGGTGGGAGTAGGAACCGGCCTCTGGGGAGAGAGACCCCCGCAGGCTGTGTCTATTGTGGGGGAGTAGTAAGCTTTCAGAAGTTGTTTTCATACTATTCAGGAGGTAGGGCGGTTCTAGGCATATGGGGCTTTGTTGTCATACGGCATAGACAGTGAATCCCTGGCGTGTGCAGTAGGACCTGGGGGACAATGCGAGGCTGCAGAATACACATGTTCGTACAAAGTGCGCTGAATGCTGCGTTTCGAAAATCATTTTTGCCTGCGGTGCGCAGTATCGGCGTCGGAACGTCGTTGCTGGGGGTAATTTAGAGGTGCCTGGTAATTAGGTACAGGCAAGTATTATAGGGCATTGAGCAGCTGCTCTTGACGTCATTATAGGGCAGAGAGAGAATGCGAATTTTCCGCCGTTTTGTAGCGGAATTTCTCACGTACACCGTATGCAAAAAAAAAAAAGTTGGCAATGATGGTCTGGCCACAACTGACATACAATATGTACAGAAACTTATCAGCTCATATTGTGCCCAGACTTTCACCTACGTCCTACGCACTCATGTGAAAAGACAGTGTGTAAAATCTATTAGGGTAGAAGCATAGACCTTAGAGCTCTAAGGTCTATGGGTAGAAGGTTCTGCTTTTAGCCGGAAATATCTTCGTTTCGCTCTGAAGTTATCCATCTATATGGTCTTAATAGCCATAGTTTCATTGGCTCTTTCCCACTAAAACCTAAATCTTATAAGCTCGTCCATCAACGTTATATCTTACCGTTCAAATTGGAACTAAATCCTCCAAGGAGGTGCTGTTTGTTCTACCCGTGGACCAATGTTACACGCTGATTGCATTCTTGTATAGAACACATGAAAAGATACAAAAATCTCAATTCAATTAACTCGATGCATTCGTCGGTTATGTAAACAGAATGTTTGAATTTGCATCTATAGAGTTCGCCTACGCTTTCAGGGGTGTGATAGAGTGCGGAGAACCGATTGAGGTGGTCAGCTACAAGATCGGCGTGTGCAAGGTGTCCTCGAAGGGTAAGGAGTGTCGCACTACCTTCCAGCGACTCTCCGGCAACGGACGGACGTCAGTGGTCCTCTGCAAGCCCCACACTGGTCGGATGCATCAAATCCGTGTGCACCTACAGTACCTAGGTACCAAAAATACCACCGTCCTTTCTTTTTTCCTAAGCTAACCTGGGGTCCTATTGGTTCAGGTTACCCTGTGGTGAACGATCCGCTTTACAACCACGTGGTGTTCGGCCCGGACAAGGGCAAAGGGGGCCGAATTGGAAAGAGTGACGAAGACCTAATCCGGGACCTGATCAGTATCCACAATGCGGAAAATTGGCTGGGGATGGACGGAGATGCGGAGCTGTCTATGTTCAAGCCGGAACCAACGGGACCTGTTGGAATCGCCTCCGCTGCTGATGGACCCAAAGATCAAGGTTAGTTCTGCCAAAAAAAAAATATGTATTTGTATGGCGCTAAAAATGGGGAAATATCGAATGACGCTGCGATTTTGTTTAATGTGTTCCTTGCAAATCTTGATCGCATAATTGCAGCTGTCCTAAGGAGGATTAGCAGCGAAGTTAATGTAACTGTCAGGAACACATTGTGGAGGGGGCTTGCCTCTAAAATGTTTGCCCTGTCGCGTAATCCTTATTCGGAAGTCGCAACCCTGCTCCCGGATGTTCATATTTCCAAGGACGCCTGCTAAATTCAATTCCAGTCTTCCAGGAGAGGCAGCAATGCTGTGTAATCCGGGATGTTATCCTTGAAGGCGAGCAATGTGGGAGCCAGTGTAGGTTGAGGTCATCTAATCGCAAGGATGAGTGAATTTTGGATGAATTGTCACATGTTCATGGTCATTTCTCCAGGATAGTGCAGTGGATTAAACTGAAGAAACGAGCATCATTCAAGTGTCTTATCACAGAGCTCATCGCATTAGCGTAGCTTTTAGAGTGGGTAGCGGATTTTTCAGGCATGGGGTAGCCTCATTAATTGCGACTTGTATCACTTGACTGGAAGCTTCTGGGTTGAAACCGCATTGGAGCGGCATTACAGCTTCCGCTAATTAGGTCTAAATAGAGGGGGCGACAAAATGAATGAAACATGTAGAATGAAAAGCTGAAGTTGTTAGGAAGGGAGTAGGAATTGTTGGGCGCCTGTTTACAAGTCGTGGCCTTTTCACGCGACTATGCCCAATTAACGCGTGAGTAAATGTGGGAGCAATTGGGAAATGTTTGTATGGAGGTGTTGTGCATCAGGTATACGTCACCTGTCGATCTCGGTAGTGATTTCAGCCAGCGTGACGGACGGTGACATCGGGCTCGAAAACAACGAAACGAGCTTTAGCTCCCATTATGAACACCAGAAGGAGAATTTATGGGCATATATGTCCTTACAAATGACTCAGGTTGTATTTTTGATGACATCCATTACGCATATTTGTCATATTTTGGATTGGTACAACCGATATTGTCTTTGGGGACCGTGCGTGACAATAAGGTCATGGACGTTTTAAAATTTTTCGAAAATTAGCGTGACTTCGGCTTACGGTACGGATTATTCTAAACGTGTTGCTTTTAATTGGTATTTTGTAATTTGATGATGAGGTCGATG
>JYFJ02005793.1:0-22908 GCA_000934665.2 Catajapyx aquilonaris
GAAAAAGACGAAAAAGACGAAAGAAAAGGGGGAGGGGGAAGAAAAAAAAATCGCAAATGGAAACGGGTCTCCGACGAGGCTCGAACCTACGAACCTATGACCCTTTGATCTTCTAAGACCGTGCTTTTATCTGTAAACAGCAGCGTTACCAACTGGGCCAGTAGGGCCACTCGACCTAGACTTGTTTATTACGTTCCAATTCGCCAATTATCCCCGTCGCCTTGGTTACGGGGCCACTTGTAATTGCTAATTACTCGACAATGCTTGAGTAGTGACGGTTGTCACTTTCACATATTCATACCTGCCCTACAATTGACCAGCCCTGTAATTTTGGGTCCGATCGGTGACATGTTGGTGCAGATCATTCCCTTGTTAGTCATAAAAACTTAAAGACATATGCTAATAAATCATCAAGTATTTTGGCTCTATCAATAATACAGGGTTACCACAAAAAAGAAATAAACACTTTCAACATTTCATAGAAACTGAAGTATTATTGATACACACAAAATACTTACATGGTTTATTAGCATATGTCTTAAGTTTTTATGACTAAGTTACTTTATAATGTTCTATCTGTGAGCTTTTTTGTCACATGACTGACATCAATGTGATAATGCAATTTATCTCAAACACATTGAAGAATGTCCTTGACAACACTCGTCCCAGCTGTTCCGAACTGTTATTTTCAATTGTTTTAGATCATTTACACTTACAGGAAGTGGATGAGCAAAACAATTGTCTTATTAGATATGTCCATATAAAGAAAAATCACTACAACTTAGATTTGGACTTGTTGGTGGCCAACATGTCAGTGCCATGTTCTGGTCTGTTGAGGGGCCAAACTAACATCGAGGACAATTTCGATAAGAGGTAATTTTGAAACTACATGTGACAAGTGAGCTCCATATTGGTTGAAAATGAAGTTTTCACTGTCTTCTTGGAGTTGCGGCACAGCTGGATCCAAACCCTTGACATTGAATTATATTGTATTAATAATCGTCGTGTGACAAATGGTTCACACATGGTACATTAAATGTATGTCTTTCAGTTTTTATGACCAAGTTACAAATTTTGTACAGTACCTTGGTCAGCATTTGATCATTTCTGCAACAGTGGTGCTAGCACCATTGTTGCAGAAATGATCAAATGCTGTTTTGGACTGTACGCCGAAGAATGATGTGCTCACCATCCATGGCTGCTGCAGTATGTGAGTGGTTGGTGTCCTCATACACACCGTAGCTAGTGAATGTGTTGCCAGACTACATAAACCTGGAGTTACATAAAGCATAATCACCGCACTCCTTAATCGTCACTCTGATGTGCCATTTTTACCGGTTCATTTGGTTTTTGAGCTTTGGAAATGGTGCAACTGGTCCAATTATGCCCAATTTCTAACATTTTTGTTCTGTTGACACAAGCAGAAATAAAAAATTCAGATTTCTGACAGGCAGTGTATAAGGCATTGAAAGTGTCTATTTCTATTATGGTAACCCTGTACTTTGGTTTCTATCAAACGTTGAAAGTGTATATTTCTTTTATAATAACCCTGTATATTCCTCGGTATATTCACAATTGTGTCAGGTATGCGACAGACTTCAATATATTCACAGTGAACAAGTTCGAGTCTCAAAACATTAAACATAGTCTCTTTTTTTTGCCTTGATTAGAAAACATCTGTCACACCTGAAAAAATACAAAGAAAATTCCATCCCTCAAGGCTCGTTGCAGCTCAGTTTAACTGTACTACAGAAGTATGTAAGTGTCCCAATACAATTGCCTGAATAACTCTTTAATAAAAATTAGAACTTGTGATTTCATCATCAAAAAATTATGAGCAGCAGAGTATGTGGGTCTATTTATAACAAAGCATTGTCCTTGGCCGTGATGTGTTGTTTCCATTGTGTTATGGCTAATTTTAAGTACTCTCAATATTCACACATGAACACAAACTTACAAGAAAGCCTACTGGTAACAAGATGGAAATACTAAGCAGCTTCGCCATTAGTGTGCATAAATGACCTGCACTTTATCAGAGATGCTATTCAATTCTTGTATCACAACGTATTTTGTCATTGTATAGAAAAACCCTTCTAGGCTGACACTATCACAATAACTGTTGCAGCCTTACAATCTGTGGGCTGTATGAAGGGGACAATGCAAATTCCCTACAATGCAGTGCTGCCCAATTAAGAAGAGTTATCACAACCAGTCGGGGGGTTGTCAAAGTAATATCTATGGCTGCACAGGCCAACTAAGTAGTTGTTCAATGTTCCAGGAATCTAGCGCAGTGTGCCTTGAAATGTATCTGCAATATATTGAAGGTCAGAGTAGGGTGAGAAGTTTTGGATTGTTTATTCCTGCATCAATCATGACAAGTGACTGTATTCCTGAGTGTTCCGCCCAGTCCTTTGCTTCTTGTTAAAACCATTCCCAAGGTCAACACTGCACAACTTCTCTCTCTTGAATTGATGACTTAGGCAGTGCAGCATCTTGTAATTTTGGTAACAAACTATTTTCTTGTGGTGAGGGCAAGATGTTGCACATATTAGAAGTTGGCAAGTTGCAATGATCGTGGATAACTTTAACATTCTGGTAACCAATGCATGTTATCATAACTTCACAAGAAAGCTTCTGGCTGAATTATCCTAGTCAAAGTTCACTGCTAGAAGTGACTTAGCAAGCAAAGTATTCTGCTCCACAACAATCCATCTGCATGTAGCAGTGCTGTGGATTTCTAGATGGATGTGGAAGTATTGCTTGGGATCATGTCTGTGGAATGCCTTACTAGCAGTTGTGAACAAGAGACAGAGGATCCTGCAGGTTGGAATGCCAAGGCAGGTCCTGCAGATGCTTATTATTGCTTACAAATTTTTTAAACATTTATATCATTGTATACAATATATGATTTGGCAATATCATCATGAAGCCAGTTTACATGGTACCAAGTTCAAGGTGCTATCACTGGGACCTCTGGGGAAAGCTCACCATCCTAGCCATGTATTATATGAATGTTAAAAGTGATCCAATTATGAGTGCTCCTTGGTCAGCATGTGCTCTGTTAATTAATCTTTGAATTGCTTTGGTTTGGTTATGGAGAAATATTTAGACAGGGTTATTTTAATGCTCCTTCTAATCATCATGTAACTAATGTGCAAATTGATAGCCTACATCTTTTCAAGCAGGTCATGTTATGCTTTCAAAGCAGCTCATGAATCACCAGTAGATACAGACAAGACAGACACCTGCCTCTGCTTGGCCATATTCAATGGTATACAAGGGCTGCTCTTACATCATAAATCAATGAAAGTCTGTCTTATCATTATTAGATAAAATGTGGCAGCTCGATGATGATGAAGTCACCATATGCTCAGCAGAGCAGAAAACCCCCGACTTGAAAACTCCAAAGTTGTGTCCCCCTTTGCCAACCAATGATTCATCCTATCCCTGGAAGTCGACTGCCCCTGCTTCTGCCCCACCTGACCTCTCGGCAAAGCCCAGACCATTGTTATCATTTCCCAATAACACAATGTTTTGAAACCTAGTACTTTGATATCGAGTTGAGATCGCTGACCTTGAAAACACCCAATGTTTCTAATTTTCATGCCAATTCTAAATTTATTGTTCTGTCTTTATCAAACCCCGGGTCCATCATGGTGCATATATCCTGCAATCCACAACAGTGATCCCATTACTAACCATTGTGTTCCAAGTCCATAGTGGTTGGTTATTTCTTGGCACTATGCTGATTAATAAATAGGCAATTGATTTTTAGGGTTCGTCAAAATAATTGCTGTCAGTAAAGCTGAACCAACCCACCCGCCAAGATGCCTTGACTGCCACACATACCTGCACCTGTTGCTGTCTGCAGTGGAGGTCCTTTGAGACCTCCAACCACACAACAGCTCTTTCCAGAGCCACCAAGTTCGCTGAAAGAAATGCAGATGGTGGTGGCCACAATAGAGGCATTGACATGGGAAAGGTCACAAGTCACACAGAATCCCTGAAAAATAAAGAGTAGCGTACATTTTAATGTGAAATTCTTACTTGAAATTTTCATGACTCGGTAACAAAATCCAATGATAAGAAAGCTTTTGTGTAATAAAATCTGCTTCATGGTGTTCTCCAAACTGTTTCTTTTCCTAGCACATGTAACAATAAATTTTTGTGACTTAATATGACATTATTTTCACATGTCAATGCCTCACCCAATTGTTGTCCGGCAATATAAAGTTCCGACGGGTGGTATTTTCAACCAGTGGCAGTGGCTTCCATGGCTACGGGTAAAACCATTTTCTTCCAGGCTGACCGACCCTTCAGCCACCATTCAACAGGAACGTTCCATCCAACCTAACATGCCAAGCTGACATTTTACACGATGGAAATAACCAAGTAACTCCTGTAGCAGTTTAGCACAAAAATGTAACATTGGACTAGTAATTTTGGATGACCCTGAATGAACATTCGCCTTCTTCACAAGGGTCAATGACCTTCGATGCCTCACATATAATCGGGTCATATAGAAGCTAAGAATATAGCGAGCACCAAAAATATCTATAATTTCCTTCAGTCTGTTTATGTCTTTTCCATTTGGATGCTGGGGACTCAGGGGAAAACACATTAAACAGATGCTCCTGCTCTTATCAGGTTCATAGTGGGTGGCACTCATTCCAGCCCGTCCCGCTGCCCTCAGCAAAATCCTCGCATTCAACCCACCCCAGCAACCATTCGAAACCGATAAGCGATGGCTACGATGTTTTCGGATTACGAATCATAAATGGAACAAGATCGAAGATGGCCGCCTTTTTGGAACGAATCTTCAACCCCACCCACTTTCCACCCCTCCCAAAGCGGCATAGCCCGGCATCAGGTTCGCCCCGGGGCAGCATAGGGTAAAGCGAAGGGTCTTACCTGCACGAAACTAGTCTAGGACCCAGGGCAGAGCACGGGGCAGAGTCTGGGAGCAGGAGACGTCAGGAAACACAACCTAACCCAACCGGAGCCAACTTTTTTTCTGCCCAGAACAAGCGGTGCTGCGTTGCCACATTGGCTCGATTACAATAAAAAAATATTGTGACGTATTAATATGTTAATGGCTGTGTGCGGTATGTTCATGATTTTTAACATTGAAATTGAGTATCAGTTTGTTAAAAAAATATTTATTTTTAAAGAAAACAGTAGTTGAGAGATGATAGCCAATCATATTGTGACGGTGTGGTCCTTCGCCAATGACGAGCCAGCGAAAATCCGAGAGAACAAGCGGTGCTGCGTTGCCACATTGGCTCGATACAATAAAAAATCTGTTCTGACCAAGGTTCTGACGCATTAATGAGTTAGTGGCTGTGTGCGGTATGTTCATGATTTCTAACATTAAAATTGAGGCTTAGTTTCTTACAAAATTATTTATTTTAAAAGAAAACAGTAGATGATAGGTGATATCCAATCATATTGTGACACCGTGTGGTCCTTAGCCAATGGCGAGCCAGCGAAAATCCCGCCTTTTTTTGCGATGTTGCCATGTGTACGCGATGCCAGGGGTTATTCGGGGTCATTCAGATAAATTATTAATAAATCAATAATGAGATCCCATGATAATTAACTAGTTTTCAGAGGTGACTTTGGGCATTGCGGGAAACTTATTCAGGTCTATAGCCGTCTCCATCTTGCACAAAAGTACAATATGATTGTTCTCAATTTTAGAACAAACATACTCTTAAACAACGGCATGCCTAAGTGCATGCGCTTACTGATATAAATTACCCAATGCTCAAAAGTCATTATGCGAAGAATGACGCAAGACAACCTGATTAGCCTTAATTGACTACCACACAACAGCTCTTTCCGGAGCCACCTAGTATACAACAACAACAACAACAACAACAACAACAACAACAACAACAATAACAACAACACCATCACGACATTAAGGGGTAGTCAGCGATGACGGGAGCCACAAGCTAACCCAAAATATGAACTAAATTAAAAATGGTGAAAATCAGCCTATAAACCACCCATATAACACCGCCCCCCCCTGTCCATCTCACAAGTCAGACAACAAACTCTCAATATTAAATGTTAAATATAAATATTACACGACTCAGCAACGACTCTGAGGTGGTTGAGAGGATTAAGGTTGAGCAACTTCCTGCATTAGGTTTGGAATATCAACAGCTAGTTTCTGATAGATTGATAGAAGGGAACAAGACAGTTAAGTCCTTAGAAGAGGCCTGGGATTGTTTCAAGTCCTCCTTAGTGAGTAGTGCTGTTGATATTTGTGGTATGGCTAAGGTGGATTGTAAGAAGGGGGATCGTTGGTGGAACGAGGAGGTGGCTAAGGCTGTTAATCGTAAGAAGGAGGCTTACTTAGGAATGCTGCAGGGTAGTGTCCCTGCAGGGGAATATAGGTTTTGGAAGCGGGAGGCAGCGCGGGTTGTTAGGGAGAGTAAGAAGCAGGTAGATCTTGAGGAGAGTGAGAGGCTGGAGAAGGCCTTCAAGGAGGATGAGATGTCTTTTTGGAAGACTGTTAGGAGGTTAAGAACTGGCCATGGGGTTAGCGTAGTGGGTGTGAAGGATAAGAAGGGTGACATTCTATGGGATGGAGAAGACGCGAAAGGTCGTTGGGGAGAGTATTTTAAGGACTTGCTGTCAGCAAGTAATAAGGCCAGTGTTGATGTATCTGTTAGCTTAATTGGGGATGTTGTACCAAGTAATGATGGTTGTGGGGATATTGTTAAGAAGGAAGTTGCAGCTGCTGCTTTAGAACTTAAACTAGGGTTCAGTGTCTTAAGGGTGTTGCTAGTGTTAAGCCGAGACGTTCACCTAGAATGCTGAAAGAAATTCAGATAGTGGTGGCCACAATAGAGGCATTGACATAGGAAAGGTCATAAGTCACAAAGAGAATCCCTGAAAAATATAGAGTAGCGTACATTTTAATCTGAAATCCATACTTTCAAGACTTCAAGTTTTCATTACTCTCTCTAACAAAATTCAACAATAAGAAAGCTTTTGTGTAATAAAATTTGCTTCATGGTGATCTCAAAACTGTTTCTTTTCATAGCCCATGTAATAATATATTTTTGTGACTAATGACCTTTCCCATCGTAATGTCTCAATATTGTTGTACGGCAATATAAAGTTCCGAGGGATAATTAGTGCATGGCATTTTCAACCAGTGGCTTCCATGGCCACGGGTAAAACCATTTTCTTCCAGACTGACCCTTCAGCCACCATTCAACAGGAACGTTCCATCCAACCTACAATGCAAAGCTGACATTTGCCCAATGGAAATAACCAAGCAGCAGCTTAGCACAAAAATGTGACATGTGTAATTTTCGTTCACCCTTGTATGAACATTCGCCTTCTTCACCAGGGTCAATGACCTTCGATGCTTCACATAATAATTATAATCGAGTCATAGTGGCTATAGAAATGTAGTGAGCAGCAAAATTATCTACACAATTTCCTTCAGTCTATTTATGCCTTTTCCCCTTCCTGGGATGACATGTCTTGGGGAAGGGGAATAAAAGACATAAACTGACTGCAGTTCTTATCAGGTTCGCAGTGGGTGGCACATTCCAGGCGGTTCCAGGCAGTCGCTGCCCTCAGCAAAATCCTCGCATTCAACCCGCCCCAGCAACCGATAAGCGATGGCTACGATGTTTTCGGATTACAAATCATAAATGTAACAAAATCGAAGATGGCCGAATTTTGGAACAAATCTTCAGCCCCACCCACTTTCCACCCCTCCCAAAGCGGCATAGCCCGGCATCAGGTTCGCCCCGGGGCAGCATAGGGCAAAGCGAAGGGTCTTACCTGCACGAAACTAGTCTAGGACCCAGGGCAGAGCACGGGGCAGAGTCTGGGAGCAGGAGACGTCAGGAAACACAACCTAACCCAACCGGAGCCAACCTTTTTCTGCCCAGAACAAGCGGTGCTGCGTTGCCACATTGGCTCGATTACAATAAAAAAAAACTATTGTGACGCATTAATGTTAATGGCTGTGTGCGGTATGTTCATGATTTTTAACATTAAAATTGAGTATTAGTTTGTTACAAAATTATTTATTTTTAAAGAAAACAGTTGATGATAGGTGATAGCCAATCATATTATTGTGACGGTGTGGTCCTTAGCCAATGGCGAGCGAGCGAAAATCCCGCCTTTTTTTTGCGATGTTGCCATGTGTACGCGATGCCAGGGGTTATTCGGGGTCATTCAGATAAATTATTAATAAATTAATAATGAGATCCCATGATAGTTAACTCGTTTACAGAGGTGACTTCGGGCATTGCAGGAAACTTATTCAGGTCTATAGCCGTCTCCATCTTGCACATCAGTACGATTGTTCTCAATTTTAGAACAATCGTACTTGTGTGACAGAATCTTAAAAACAATGGCATGCGTAAGTGCATGAGCTTACTGATATAAATTACCCAATGCTCAAAAGTCATTATTGCGAAGAATGTTGCAAGAAAACCTGATTAGCCTGAAGTGACATTGTTGGAAACTTTCTCGTACATGGGATGAAGAATTCTGGACCATCGGATGGCATTTGGTTGCTCATGTAGCATCACCAGATTTGGGCAGAATGTTGGATCTCATTCAGAAAATAACAGTACCTTTACAGGGCACATCAATCATGGCACAGTAACTAAATTTGCAATATTTAAAAAATTACTCTCTAACGAAACATCTCGAAGATTGCAGCCAGTCCAATTTTCATACCGTTTCACATCCATGCTTGCCTCTAGTATCCCACCCGTGAAGATGCAGTTTTGCATTCCTACAGGGCATTCCTCATGCACATGCATTATGTACCTTTTGGAAGTGTCAACTCATAGGCAACAAGTTGGACAGAGGGCAGAAGAAAAGAACGTATTCAGTGATAAATTTGTCTCCATGCATAAAATCTTACAGAGAATCACTGTATGTTGTACAAAAATTTATACCATACATTAACAATTAAGCAGTCACCTTTTTGTGCCGTACACATACGTAACAGTTCCAGCACTTTTTTTTTCTTCACCCTGTGATCACTTTATGGATAGCTGCTGTCTCTTCCTTGGACAGAGGCTTCAAATTGAATCCAACTATCTCTGGCTTCATCTCAGCATCCTGAAGGTGGTTCATTTCCACCTTCAGTTCTTCACGTAGTTTGCCTATCTCCACACCCAACTGACTGTGATCTGCAGGAGAATACATTGTTATGTTATTCATGTAGCGATGTAGGTAAGGACATAATCCAGGTGTATGGTCAGTTGCTTTATTTCAAGATATTAGATGCTGAGAGGTTGCTCCCAAGTCCACATAATGGAAATGGCTCATCATACTGAATTAGATATCTAAATTAGTCATGAGTAACTTGTCCAGCCAGTTTTCATCAGTTGATCTAATTTTCTTCTTCCGACACTCCCCAGGCCCCCAGCCCCACAAAAAACATAAACACATTCAGTCAAGAGGGTGTTAAGAGAGAGATGTACTGTACCTTTCTTCAGCATATCCTTTGCCTTGGTTGCAGGAACTTTAACAAACAGTTGCCCCATAGCCATCCAGACCTTTCCGTTTGATGGGGCACCCTCCTTTCCCATGCCCTCCAATTGCCGAACAGCCTCCCTTGTCTTGTTCCGTCTTCTGTCAAGAGCAATCAGATCTTCCTTGTCTGTCAAAATCCCTTCTGCTATGCGCTCAATTTCAGTCATGCGATTCAGCAAAAGATTTACATCGTCTAACGCCTCCATCTCTTCCGTACGTTTCTTGTTCAGCTCCCCCTTACAACTTCACCTGCAATACTGAAACAAAAATATATTTTTCATTAGCACCAAAAATAGTACCATACAAGTCATGTCCTGCAGATTACCTCTCTTACTGGTAACAATCTTTCCAACAAAGAATTATCCCAAAAACACTTCATATGGAATTTTTAAAAAATAGTAAGAACTAGGTGACAGATAGAAATTACTTAAACAATACGGGGCCGCGTAAGAGCTACACCATACGGGTTAAATGTAACCCAGAGGTCTTACGCATTTTACGAAATAAAATAAATAGATGGTGTATGCAAATGTCGCTGCATCTAACGCATCTATATTATGTAACAAATTTAATCACTATAATTATATGCGCATCTCAACCATCCATTTATGCACATCTCAACCTTACAGCCAATCAATCAACAATCACCAGCTTCTCAACCATTCAATTAACTTTTCTACAAACAAGCTCATGAAACAATGGATCGAACACTGGGAAATAGATGTATACCTGCAGAACAACCAAACAATCAACAACAACAAAAAATTCAACAATCGCATGCTTCTGTCTTCATGCCAGCAGATATATTAAACTTGAGGCAGACGACAAGTTGACCGGCAACCTGGCAGATCGACAGAGCGGTAGCAAGCACCTGAACAGACTGCGAGAGCTAGGATACCTCGAGATGAACAGCAGGCCTCGAGACAGTTTTGACACTAGGTGTTGGATGCCGTGTCATGCTGCGTCAAAACATGGACTTACACGAGGGGTTGGTGAACGGCTCCATGAGCACTGATGCCTTGACCAACACCATCTATTTATTTTATTTCGTAAAATGCGTAAGACCTCTGGGTTACATTTACCCTTATGGTGTAGCTCTTATGCGGCCCCGTCTTGTTGAAGTAATTTCTATCCGTCACCTAGCTCTTACTTTAAAAAAAAAAAAATCCGTAGGAAATGTTTTTGGGATAATTGCAGCTATTTTTTTGACAAAGGAACTTGAACATGTAGTGTAACTAATAATTAATGTACAAATTTGTTTTAAAGGAATTACCTGTTACCTCCGTGTTAACCAACATGTCGGCCACTTCTCAAATCCCAATGTGAGGGTGAGATTCGATACGAAATAAGTCAGCACGCCAAAGATTCTTCGCCAAAAAAATTAGATCAACGTGCTCGATCGCAAAAAAGACGCCATCTTGCTGAAAAAAACCTTTGCGTCTGACAACAACAGTTTAAATTTGGAATAATATAGCGAATATGGACACAATTAAGGTTTTAATTATTTTATTTAACATTTTTTTAACGCGATAATTTAACTGAATATCTGCACTTTTTTTTGTAACTGTTGCCCATCTGGCAACCTTTTGTTGACGGCAGATATAAACAAAAGGGCGGGCTCTTTTATTTCCATCCATATCGATCGGTTGATCAATATAAAAATTATTAAGAACGAATCCTGGTTATGAATAAGAGTGGAAAAGCATCTGGATAGGGTCGATTGGTTTAAGTGGAGGGTAATGGGGGACGATTATTCCCTGATCATCACTCCGGAGATGGTGATGACGGAGTGGGAAGAGAAGCTGAATGTGAAGCTGAGGAAGAAGGCAGCAGCCAAGAAGGCAAAGGTCAAGGGACCAGGACCAAGCTACTCCAATCTTGTTGTCAGAAAGAACTGGCACGATACCACAGAGAAGAAAAGGCTTGCCACCTGGAAGGTATAATCAATTTATTATAATAATATATGAGAAGCAGCAGAACTTCAATACGCAATTGATAAGTTTTACATTTTCCATCATAGAGGAATGATTTGTTTCGAGCAATCATTGTTGGCATCCACCGCGGTACTGGAGATGAGTTTTGTAGCCATGTAGACCGCATGATTCGCCCGCTTGCTGCAAAATACTCAAACGATGCTCCAACTGGGATACTACTCACCCAAAATGGCCGGTTCATACATATTCTTGAGGTAATTTCAATGATGAGCCATTAGCTTTCATATAGACGATATAGTCCTGTACGACTTTGTCATTACGCAGGGGATGGAGAGCATGTTGACGGAGTTCATGAAGCTGGCCAACGATGACCTTCAAGCTGAGGATTCAATGCATGAGAAAGCGGTTGTGGTCTGGTACTGGAACAACCTTATTGAGGTTAGTGTTTGTTGCACTGATGGCTCGTATAACGTGGTTTGTTAACAATATGGGGGATTCTTGCCACAGCGTGTTGTGAAAAGGTGGGTTGCATGCAGCATGGGGGACATCCCAGGCATCCATCTCAACCCTAAGGATCTCGACCTGAAGACAGTCATTATCGAGTTTGTCAAGACGCTTATGAAGATGTCCTACATAATAGGACAGCAACCTGTTGTAAATACACTTTGGCACATGAGTGTCGTTGTTCAAGTATTGTGTGCAAGTCATATTGTTGACTGCTCTTATTACAGTTACTGGCACGAGATTACATGGAAAAACAGCCACGTGAGCTTTTAGTCCTATATCCACAGGCCAGCATCGTTGACTATTTCATGTTGCAAAAGGACATACTCACCATCCCAAGTTTCTTGGCAACTTATAACGCCATACAGGAGGTTGAGTACTATGGAGGTATGACATGGCCTGTCTCCTACACGTTTTAATTGCAGTCATTTCAAGTACTTTAATCTTAACCGTCTTGCCTCATTTCAGATTTGGTTGATCCACTGCCATGCCGCCGGTTCCCTTATGATTAAACAGGTCATGACATTGTATGACACAGTGGTCATAAATTATTGTGACGCTTTACTTATTCTGAAAGTGACATACGTACACCATATTTATTGCTCTGCTGCATAATAAACTTGCCTACTATTACTTAATTGACATTTTAGAGATACTTATTGCTTGTAGTTGAAGCTCAGGAACATGATTTTTGGCATATTCATTATTGTAACGTTAGTTCTAAATTCACATGAAAATATCCAGTGGGAATAAAGAAATTATGCAATTACACACTACAAATGCACCTTTAGTTAAAACGCTGTGAAAGAAAATGTGACGTGGAAAATAAATCATGACATGAAGTATTACAGTAAACAATACAAAGGTGATGTCTACGACCTCTGCTGGAAAATATAGGGGCAGAAGTGAATCTTACTCGGATTCAGAATTGGTAGAAGACGAGTTGCTCTCGTTCTCAATAACATCATCGGAGTCTGAACCATCACTCTCTGAGTAGTCTTCTGATCCGGATGTGGATTCTCTTTTTTTAGCCTGAAAGGGCGAAAGTAAACTTGTGAGTAATTTCCTGTCACTCAGGGCTTATCAACAGATAGCGCAACTGCTGCGTCTGTGGAGTGACGACCAGGAACGTTGTCATATAATACCTTTCTAATTTTTTTCAGGTGCTTGAAGATGTGGTCAACAACCAAGTTATGGTTCTTTTGGTTAGCCAAGCTTGCCGGTGTCTTTTCCTTATCATTTTGGGCCTCTGCTGCAGCTCCGTATTGCAGCAGCAGCTTGACCACCATGAGATTTCCGAACTCAGCCGCCAAGTGCAGCGGAGTGTCGCTTGTGTTGTTCTGGATGTCCACGTCCGCCTTCTTCTCCAGGAGCAGCCGGCAGATCTGCACGCTGCCCTTCTCCGCTGCCTCATGCAGAGGAGCCCTTCCGTACATGTCTTGGGCATTCACATCAGCTCCATTCTCAATAAGGACCTTGCACGTGGAAACACTCTTAACTCGAGATGCAACAATCAGTGGTGTGGCATCGTAACTGTCACGCTCATCCACATCATCAGCGTACTTCAGGAACATTTTTACGTTCCTTGAATTGCCATTAGCAGCAGCAATATGCAGGTCACTCAGACTCTGTGCCAAACTGTTTTCATCAGACATCCTGGACAGGTTAGTGATCTGGAAAACATGCAAGTGTATACACTGATACTTCGGCAGGTAATTTAACAATGTTATCATGGCAACAGTTTCACTTTTAATTAATAATCTAGATTGTTATAACATTTGGTGCTTATCCCTGAAGAGAATTATACTAACAGATCCTAGATTATCTCGCCACACAACCATTGTTATTAATATTGTTGGGTTGGATATGTTTTATAGTTATGTACTACCAGCAGGTTATTTTCGGTAATGGAAACAGTTGTTGATTGCCCCTTTGCCTTTGATTTGTTCACAGAATAAAACGGTCGTTGATACTCACCTTTTGACGGTACTAATGCCCAGTGCACTGATCACTCGTCCTCCGTGCACAAGGTCAGAATCCGTCATAAAATCTGGCCTGAGAGGCTTTTTCCAAAGGGTAGGCTTCTTCCTCGTTATAACCCACTTCCACAAGATTCTGAATTTTGCATCCTTTTTCCTCGAGCCCAAATTAACTGGTGGCTGTTATCTGGAAAAGTGTGGCAAGCCATTTCTTGTGAACTCGGATATCCATTTTTAAAGCAGTGAAAATGCGAGAACAGACTAGATACTACAGCAGAAGCCACCCTTTTTTTTTTTTTTTTTCGATAAGTGCTCATGTTAATCATTCTAAGCAGGGTACATGTTAGTTTTCAATGTCATAATTCGGATAAACGACTCATGTTCGACTGAAATCTTGTGTCCAATCCTTTTGTTGCATAAGACGGCTCTCGCTTGAAAGTTCAGAGTTCACCGGAAAACTACTGTCGCCACTACTAATCTTAGAATGGGAATAATGTTGACTCGCTTATTTTATCCACAAGTAATGGAATGATTCAAGCGGAAATGGGAGCAACAGATTGAGAGGTGTCCTGTTAAACAAACCTTTTCCCAGAGAAATCCATTCCCTTTTAATGCAAAAATCTCCTACAATAAGTAAAAGCAATGTAACTGTGTACACTGAATCTGCATAATAATTCATCATGAGAAGTCTCACTACAATCTATATAAAATAAAGTCTTTCAATCAGAATATTCTACAAAAAGTTTCACAAAATTTACAGACAATATATATTTATTTTAAACCCCCTTTTCCTACAAACCGTACCGTGTTATGTCTCTTTACAGCAGCGATTTCTTTTTTAAAATAAAAGTTGTTCTGCGTTAGGCATTCATGTAACCATTCTATTTAAAACAAGCTTGTTTCCACATAAAAACCCATGAAAGGCGTGAAGCCTAATTGAAATTAACAATGGTTATCTGGAGATTAGCGTTTCTTTCAAATTCGGTCAACTTTGTGTGATCAGGGACTGAAACAGACAATATGCCTACGCTACCATCAGCTGATTTAACAATTTTGTGTTACCCTCGCCACACTCTCAAGAGGGTGACATACAAAAATTCTATATTATTTTCATAAGTACATTACACCAAAGGTGGATGACTTTTTCATCATAATTATATATTTTTTTAAAAAACATTGAACAAAAACCATTCATCTTAAAATTCCTTCCCAGAAAAAAAAAATCAACAATTCAGATTAATGTTATTAAACACCTTCTTGATATTCATAGTGCTGAGAAAACACCCAATTTTAACCCAAGCACCTTAGTGAAAGAAGAACTCGTTTCACTTCTTTTTTTTTTTCTTTCAGCATTTGCGTGTGCTGCCACAGCAAAAGCTGCCAGTCTAGGTATCCTTGTATAAAATATTCAGTTAGCAAAAAGTTGCACATGGTAGAATATGTAGTGCCAAAAGGCACTGATTGTTACCAATAAAAGCTTTTGCATCCTTACAAGTAAAACATAAAATTTACTTCCTACTATACCCTGACACAAAAGCTTTCTGTTCAATTAACAGAAAAATTGCTGCCAACTTTGGCGCTACCTTCTTCCAAATGAACTTTTTTTTTTTCTTCTCCTTCTTCTTCTCGTGTAGAGCATTAGAGGCAAAAGATTTCAACAGTGATTGGGGGGTGGTGGTGAGATGATACATTTAACAACAGCAACAAATCAGCCAAGTATAACCCTTGGTCAAAATATTGTCTGTACAGAAACCAAGTGGCCATTCACGACTGCTTACTACAACCTTGAAAGGCCTTATAGTTCCAGAACAGACGGTTGACAGCAATCTGAACATTAACACTGCATAAAATATAAGAAAAAGGGAAAAAGAAAAAAACTGACATAGATTGCCTTGAGTCCCTATTCAACTGAAAAAAGGCACTCCCCGATCGCTACTGCTTGAAAAAAAAAGAAACCGTAGAAATCTGAAGATTCTGAAAACCATTGTGGAATTGCAATCTGGGAAAGAAATGGTACAGGATAAAATAGGATGAGTCTTCCAATAGTGCGAAACACTGCTTTTGCTCTCTCACACTTGTACGGATATGCCTCACTCTGAATCAGAACCAGAGGAGGACTCACTCTCCTCAGAATCTGAACTGTCCGATTCTGAACCACTCTCGCTGTCCGATCCTGATGATGATTCTTCTTCCCCACTCTCCGATTCCTGCAAAGAAAAAAATATGATTTTACACCAAAGTGTCAACAATGTGTTGTTGTTTCCAGTATTGAAGTGCAAATTAATTAGCATCAATTGACTATTTGAAGTGCCTTAAATGAATGCAGTTGAGAGCAAATGTATTTTTTCAAATATCTGATCCTGAACTGCAACAGATTAAACCTAATTCACATAACACAAATCAAGAATCGCCATCAATTTTACCTCATTGGCACTCTCGTCTGAGTCACTGTCAGTCCCCTTGTCATTATCCTTTCCAGCTGCTTGCTTGCGACTTCCTTTGATCACTGTGTATTCTGCTAGTTCCTCTTGACTTAGGCTCTATTTAAAATGAAAACAACATTATTATGTCAAGGAATGTCTTTGGGAATATTGAACCTTTCATTGATACTAACTTCACAACTACTCACCTTGATAAATTTCTCATACTGCTGGATATACTTCTGCTTTATGTCACTGAGTCGTCTGCGGTACTTTGACTTTTCTATCTCTGGTAACATTTGCCAATAGCGCGGTGCCTCCTTCTTGCGGTCTCTTGGGGCAATGTGATTTGCCTCCGTGACAAATGTTTGCAGAAAGAGTGCGTATGCCGTCCTGCAGAAGTTTTCAGTTGTCAGACAGAGAATAATAAAGTATTCATAGAAATCCTGTTTGGACTACTTACGTTGGAGGTGGTTCTGGTTCATTTTTGTAGAGCTTGCGACCTTTACGAGAGTCACTCTTGTTAACATGGTTTGACTGCAGAAAAATATGTTCATATTAATGACATCATAACATGAGGGTTTAAAGAGAAAATTGGTAGCAAGTACAAACCGGGCGTACTGCTGGACGTGGCTTCTCATCCTCATCAGTTGCGTCTGACTCCTCCTTCACCACTTTCTTTGGGTTTACGGGAGCAGCTTTGGGCTTGGGCTTTCTTGGGGCATTGCTCTCCAGCTCCATCTGCCGCTGCTCTTCAGACAGGGACTCCAGGTAGCTGGCATATTCCAGTTTGTACTGGTCAATCATCTAGAATGTAAATCACAAACTTCAGTACACTTTCATGGTTGCATTTTTAAGGATCAAGAATCTTGTTTCATCAAAACAAACTTTTAATGCCGCTACTATTATGGCAGATAATTATATTTACTGCATTTTAGCTTGTATGTCAAGCTTACCAAGATGCCTAAATAAGGGCTCAAATCTGTACGTATTTACCTCCATTGCCTGATCATTATACTTCTTCCGCTCATCATCCCCAAGATCCCTCCAGAGTCTGGATATTTCTTGCAAACGATCCCGGCTGCTGAAGTTCTTCATCTCTGCACTGGCCAGCATCAGACGTGAGTATAGGGAGTACCCTGAATTAGGTGCTTTCTCAGGCTTCCCTGCAGACCGGTCCCTCAGTTGCTTTTCTTCCTTGGTCAGAACTGACTTCATCGTGGGAATCTCAAATTCTGGGTGATCTTCCCTATACTTCTTCAAAGACTGGTAGTACAGCTGCTCCTCCTCGTATGCCTGGTTTATCCACTGCACCTTCTTTTTCTCTGACAGATTTTTCCACTGTTCCTTGCAAGCTTCAAACACAGATCCACGGTTGAAGTCGGTGTCATTCTGGTACTTCTCAAGGCGGGTGTTGTAGAACATCTAATTGAGTGAAACGGGGGCAAGGAGTTTAGAAGCTTGCAAACTGAAAATCAAGATAATTATAAACTACCAGAGTTTTTAAAAACATCTGAAGTATGTGTAATAATTACAATTTCATAGAACCAACTATCATTAGCTTTGGAAAATCAGTCAGCTAGCTAGCTCAAAATCATAGCATTCATAATAACTGCAGCAACCATACTCATAAAATAATAAGAGCGTACGGTTCAAAACATTAAAAACAATATTAACTGTAACTGTCAATATATTGTTCGAAGCAATATTTACTGTGTCTATGAGCTGTTCAAGTAAATGGCTATAAGCAAACTAGAAACTTGCGACTACATACTAATGAATATGAGCTAAGGAACTGAAGACACACGAAAAAAAAGAAAGAAAGGATTGCAACTTAAAAGCATGTCAGAAATTAAAAATCTCGACCATCTTTTGCAATGTTGGCATTAAAATAATTTGTATTTTTGATGTGCCTTCTCTTCCTTCAGTACATCATATGAAAGGAGACGTGCAGAAGTAGCAATAATGTTACGCTTCATACTATCTCATCGCAGGATTACTTAGCTTTCAGAGTAGTACTTGCAAAACTACGCAAGAATTTTCAGTGCCACTTTTTCCTAATTTGCATCTAGGCTACTTCTGCACTTCCCCTTGAGGCCAGAAGGCAGTTTCACTCTTACCTGGAATGGACTCGGTAGCTTGTTCTTCACAACGTTAGGAACGGGCTTACTCACCATAAATGGTGTCTGAGGTTTGGCCTTGCCAACACTGGCCTGTTGGGCCTTGGGGTTCAAATCCGGATGATCCCCACTGGGGTTTTAAAAAAAAGGAGGAAATTTCATTAGTAACGAACGCTATAAATGGCATACGATATGCACATGATCCTGCAAATTACACCTCAAGAGTTGATCCATATTTAAAAGGACAATAAAGGGGTGCAGTTGGAATTTTGTGTCTAGTCAACTAATTGAAGCAACATCCCAATTATCAAGTATGTAACATTATCTGCCCTGAAGATGCTGCTTCAACAAGCCTGTTTATCTGTCTTATAAATCTGGAACAACTGGGTTTAAAATATTCATAACATACTAGAATTGCTCCATCTTTTCCTTGTATTCATCTCTCATCCTAGCTGCCTTCTCAGTGTACTTTTGTTTCTTCTTTTCAGAAAGGTTCTTGTACATCAGGGATATATGCTTGGACACTTGGGGCTGGAATAATCGATTAACATGTATAATAGCATGAAGTTTACACAAAATAATGTGCGTGTTGACTCACCATGTCCATCCCAGGATTCTCCTTGCACACCTTGTCCTTCTTATCCAGGTAGAACAGCATGTATGTAGTCAATGGACGGCGAGGCAAGTCAGGATGTCTATTCTGGAATATGAGAACGAAATTTACGACTCTCACTCCTGAATATGCTCCAATTTGTTCAACATTACACATCATGTAAAATATTACTTGTACTTTGTTTGGTAGGTCTCAGTGTGCATTTTTTTTGTTACTCAGCATGCCTCTTACGTTATCAATTTTCACGCTCAATTTCTGAATTGGAGAGAATACACACCGTCTTCACGCCTCTGTAGAAGTTGGTCCATGGCTTGGTCAGCCACAGTTTTGTATCCTCAAGAATCTCGCTGAGGATCCGGAAGTGACGTATACGCTTCTGGACCTCCATCCAAGTTGACTTGCATTCTTCAGATGAGTGATGGCCAAATGCAACCTAACGAAAAAATAAATTTTCGATTTTCACAACTCTCAATTGCAATATAATTTATACTTATTAATGGCAATAATATTATAAGTGGAAATTACCTTCTCCCAATTGAGTCTCTCTACCCTTGAATTATACTTCAAGGTATCATTCTGTGGAATATCAGCCATCATACGCTCAATCAGCTGCTGTAGTTCGGTCACAGACCAGCCTGGAACACCACCTGTCCAATTGTTTAGATCATTAGCAGCTGCACCAGTTATTGCTCAATGAAAAGTTGCACATGTTAAAAGTACCATGCATATAATAATGTGGATTGGGGTTAAATTGCATATGCATTGAAAGCAAACAGAAACTGCAGTAAAAGCTGACTACACATGATAAACACTGGACGCAGCAGAATCTTTCTTATGGTGGGAATTTTTGTTCCATCCCAGGGAAGAAGTATATTTCTCTTTCGCATATAATGAAAAGTAGTATAGAAAAGCTTTACAAATGTAACAATTCAAATAAATTTCAGACTTCCGCATTTCCTCCTTTTAATAACCAACATTACTCCATATTTGCTGCACGAGTGTGTTACATTGAGCTAATTGAAAGTGACCTTTCCACGCACTTCTCGAGGAGCATCTCCACCTTTTGATGTCGTGATATGTGCTCTGACAACCCCAAGAGCAAAGCCAGCAGTAGCCCAAAGAAGGGCCCTCCGAAGCTGGACAGGTTTTTGTAAGATAGGAGCCAGACCATGACAGACACTTCCTTCCCCCACCTTCCCTCTCCCCCCTCGGTTTTGTCCAAATCAACGTCACCTACACACAGAAGAATTCATCACAAAAAATTCCAGAAAATCTCTGCAAATTGGGATCTCCCATATTTGTTTGATGCTTGCAGCTTATGTCGAGATTTCAAAAGGTCAATGCTGAGTGCAAGGGTCAAAATTACTCAACACGCTGCATCTGATTGTTATCCAGGCGACTGGTAAAATTATGCAGCATCATGTCACATCTGTTTCTACATGCACGAAGCGATAAAATCAGGTGACATCAGTTACACCCACCTTTCCACTCTGTTTAATTGATATCACTGAATTTACACAGCAGCCGATCCTCAGAATTTCAACTTGTGAAACTACTAAGCCTACTCCTGCAGCAGAAAACATTTTGAACCCAACGAGTATCCACAAACTCAAGTTTACATATGTATTTCCTGCAAAAGCGTCCAATAGGAGACATCAATTGCACTCACTTGTAGCATCATCCGGCGCAAGCATAGGTCCATCCTCCATGTCACCATCCAAGTCAGAGTCGTTCAGCTCTCGCTTAACAACAACCTTCTTACTTGATTCTGCAGTCCGGGTGTGCTTGTTGGGTATGGGCACCATTGATGTGGCCATTGCCTTCGAGCTATCAGATGCACCATCCTGTGCCCTCTTCCGTTTACGTGATGCCGTAGGTGCCATGGTGATTTCCTGCAGAAGATAATGAGATCCTTAGTACAGTACGGTATGTGTAAATAAATTGTTGTTCTCCAGACACTTATTTTGCTTAACAATCAATCAAATAATGCGGAATTGCTCCCTTCCTCAAAAATTCCACGTCAATCCGCTCATATTTCATGTTAGAAAAATTCAGTGCAAAATACTTCGCCAGGACCTAAAAAAAAAAAAGAAGTTCTGTAATGAGCAAGTTTCTATTGCTTCCAGTGGCGATAACGGACAGGTTTCACTGCACTATTGTTAATTTTCAAGCAGCTGTAATAGTCCGTTTTACACTTCGTATATCAGTTTTACTACGGGTATAATGGGATTGCTTAGAATGTCAGGAGAGGGTGGCAATTTGATGAGCTGGAGGTATTTTATGACCACTTTTTTTTCACTTTTACACCCTCTTGTTACATGTCCTAATATGATCTGACAAATACTTCAACTAAAAAAAAAAACGAATGAAAATAAAATAACCTAGGCACAATAAGAATGTGCATGTTGTGTCTTAGATATTTAATCCCTAAATACATAATAAAAATATTATCTGCAAAAATTGTGACATTTCGCATTGCCCTCACTATTAGACGCAGCGTTCAAATAAATGCCAGCTACCTTTGACTATTGAAATTGCTCAGGACGTATTACGAATAATTCTGTGCAATTCACAGCTGGTTTTGTGCCTACCCCACAGCAACAACAGGTCTTTGTCATTTAAACACTCAGGAATTATTGCCTTCCTTTACAAAAACCATTAAAATATGCCATAAAAATTTCATGACTACCTAAATGTACTAATAACTGATCAGTTTGCAGCAACTACTTTCAAAATATGTTCAAATTGAAATAATCCACCAATGGAATGAAAATATTTCGCTCTTCCCATAGGAATTGTAATTTTGCAAAATGGCATAATGACTATAATTTTCACGCGCAAGTTAATAGCACATTTGCCAATGGTAATTCGCAAGTTATTAGCCAATATAGTTCGGAAATAAGGTGAAAACTGGTAATAATTGAACCTGAAAACTGCGACAACTTGCTAAATATTGACACTCGTCCTAACACGCGACTTTTTTTCGCAATCCTCATTGCTGATTCGGATATCATTTATTTTCCGAAAAAAACCACAGTGTAACCGAAGTTTCTTCAGGTATGAGTAAAATATATAGCATGCACACGGTTTGCGCGAAAACACAATAATTATCGTCACATTTTGCACCATCACACCCGCGAATTTCACGCCAGTTCCGACGCCAAAATTTTCAATAGTACGTGGCCGCAAAAAAATTTCCGCAAATTATCCGGCCAATCCTTCGCGGAAACGCACAAAAATTCCGCCAAAATTATTCCGCCGCATTTATGTCGCACTCAGCGAATATATGATCAGTACGAATTTTTTTAACCATTTGAATCGAGTCCGTTTAATATTCACGTCGGTCCACATATGGCTCTATAAATAAGGCTCTAATAATGCTCCAATAATAAGGCTGTAATAATAATGCTCTAATAATAAGGCTGTAATAATAATAATGCTCCAATAATAAGGCTGTAATAATAATAATGCTCCAATAATAAGGTTGTAATAATAATGCTCCAATAACAATGCTCTAATAATGCTTCAATAAGGCTGTAATAATGTGCCAACAATACTAATAATGCACCAACAATAAGCCTGTAATAATGCGCCAACAATACTAATAATGAGCCAATAATAATGGCTGTAATAATGAGGCTCCAATAATGCTGATAATTACGCGCGCAATTAAAAATAATTTAATCGGAAGTACATCTTCATGTATAGTAATTACTAGCAGGATACCCAGCCTTGCTCGGGTTATGAAATACTTTTCCATAAGAGTGACTCATTTGGTAGTAACCTTTGCAATAACTATGGCTATACAAT
>JYFJ02005794.1:0-22920 GCA_000934665.2 Catajapyx aquilonaris
ATAAGTGTCATACTCCGCGATGTGAATTTATGCTATAGGTGTGCGTTAACATGTACTGTACGAGCATTAATTTCTCAGACATGGGCACGTCTAGGTACGCAGCTAACAGCAAAAAATATTGCGACGCATAGAATAACAAAAAAGCACCTCAATTAAAATATGTTTGACACGCATATTTCTTTCAAAGTAAGATCTTGGCTAATATGGTGTAGTTGATTGTCTTCCTGATCCACTACGGAGAAGGACAATGTTTTTGGAGCAAACAAACAACACGTATTGTGATCAGAATTTTAGCCCGGAGTGACTCGACTCCAAATAAGAAGTTTGCCAAACGTGCTGTGAATTGCGCATCACGACTGTCCAGTATTGGCCATTTCCGTCGAAAATAGGTCCCCTTCTTCCCATTTATCCTAAGTTTAGTTTTGCAAAGTTCGAGCTGACTGGGGAGGTAAGGGAACAATATTATCAAGTCCTTTCCAGGCAAGCAAAGGAAGCGACTGATAATGTCATCTTTGAATGTAAACATATAGAGCCTGAGAATTCCGTTGTCTAACTTTACGACGTGTAAACTCAACGATGTCAGTCAAGTCCGAAATTTTTGGACAGCTTAACTGACATCACGTCGACTTGGGCAAATTGCAAACTATGTCCATAGTTATGCTAATTAAAAGCTATATACGTCCTTTTTATTGGACGGAAAATAACTCTGCACCTCCAGCTCCTGACTCAATTCCTGTGACATTGAGAGAGGTCAAAGGTCTCCTGCAGCTACAACTGGAAAATTCCCAAGTGGAACTCCCACTTGAAAGCTGGGATTTACCAGCCAAGACCCGAAACACACAATTCAACCCTCACACACACTGGGGCGACTGGTTTTTGTGGGGAAAAGGACATTGCAAGCTTCATTTGCCATTCCATTTCATGCTCCAGTCGATTCAACCCGCAGCATCTCTGCTCTCTTTCAATGCGAGGAGATATACTCGATCAACTTTGGGCTCGTTTTTCATGCCGGGAGGATTCTGAATCAAAAAAGCGAGGGATATACGTGGCGATGCCGTCTCCTTGTATATTCTGTATAGAATGCAATGGAAGAGCTCAGGCCCAACAAATATATGGGAGAAGGGTCTGGTTGGAATGCAAACGTCACTTGACATGTAAATGCTATTCGGGAAGGGGGGGTTGATATGAAAATGCGGGAATGTCTTGTTTCAGAAGGGTTTGCTGCTAAATTTGCGCCAGTATCTCGCCTTTATTTTTAGGCGAAACACACACACAAAAAAGGGTGTGCATAATATGAAAACTCCATTACATGTGGGGCGCCACTGACAGGAAGCGCATACTTGAACACAGTTTATGTTAAAATTCTTGCATTATGCGACTCCGTTTTTTTTTGCAACTTTATTTTCTCCGCAAAAGTTATTTGATTTGTAAAAACAGTACACAGCCTATTTGCGGCTGTAATAAAATAACAACGATCTCGCTTGAAGAATGCAATAAAAATTCATAAGCACCAAATGTAGCTATATAAACACTTATTTTCCTGATTTAACTGAAAATGTAGCAGTGCTTATTTCTCTAAAAAAAGTACGAGAATTTTCAAAAGAGTTCATACGACCCATGCATGTAACCTTTCACCTTCTGACGCCAAGGTGTTGGAAAATTAAGTTACAATTCTGAGAACCTCGATTTGCTCCTCTCTTCTTCCTGCTTTAGCTGTTTACTCCACTTCGAGATGCTGGGCTCGATATATAGACGCTCAAAATAAGATTTTTGCGCCAAAAGGAAAGGAAGCGATGTAGATTCGACCTCATTTTCCTCCATTCCCCCCAAATCACCATCATCATCATCCGGCTTCCGAATAATGACTGATGATCATATTATTGGCCGATAAACTGCAATCATTTCCAATCCTAGCTATAGGAGAGTCAATACTGATGGCTATTCTCCCCAAAAATTGGGGAAATCCCCTGGATTTGGCTCTCCCACAAACCTGGTTCCTTTTCATTCATCGGGCACGCTCGTCACGTTTTATTCCAACCGCAAAATGATTCCGATTAATCTCTCTCTCCAACCTTTCAATTAAGCAATCAGAATCGGATCGCAGAATGATTGCTCAATTGCTCCCGTAATTAGTTTCAAACCTTCAGTGAAGTCACCTTATACGAAATGAATAGATATCCGTGCCCTCTTTGAATTCTGCGGATCATATAACAAGATGCTTCTGACGAAACTTATTTTCTGAAAGACCATCATTAGACTAACACCTGAAACCATTAGAACTTCCAGCACATTTTCACACGAACAGGAGCTCAAATGTGACTAATACAAACGCAATTACTTTTGAAATGAACACCTCTTTTTTTTAAATATTTCCGGCAGAATATCTCCGCCAGTACTAATCCATACGGGCGTTAATCATCAGCCTACAAAAAAATAATATGGGCATAGTTTGAGAATAATTTCGACATTCATTTTCCTGAATGTGTCAGGACCATATTCCCTCCCGGTTTTCCCTAAATCGGTGATAAAACCGCGATCGAAGGATATCTTCTGTTTCCTCTCGACTGCTTCTGCCACTGTTTGGAAAGGATCCATTCCGGTTAAGCGTCTCTCATTCATCTTCAAAAAAAAAACATGGGTTCCATTTACTAAAAAAAATAGTGTCCTATCATCTTTAAAGTTGGGAGAGAAAAAAACCAGATGACGCGTCGCTTACGCCGCGCATTTATTTATTCATCGAGTGGCACATGTCGGCAGCATTTTGTTTACTGGGCGAATCACAAAACCCCCCCTACCCCATCGTGTGCAAGTTAAATGACATGCACACATGACAAGTTACACGGATCCGGGCCACCCAAACTGCGTTTTTAGTAAAAGCTTGATCATTATGAGTACTGGGAGGGTGACCTAAAGCGACGTAAAATTATGCGGTGTTTGACCCGACGTGTGTTTTTTTCCCCCTAATGGTTGATATCATCCGGACTTTAACTTGTTTAAATATCCTATTGCAAACAGAAAGCTGACTACATGGTAATTTATTTCGGGTGTTAATCGTGCCATATTGAGGCCACGTGGTCGCGACAGCATGAAAATAGTGCTATAGTCAATTTACATATAGGAAAAGTGCACTTTCAAGGATTTATTTGGAGGGTTAACCCATATAGCGTATAGGATTTCGCTAACAAAATTGAATAAAAAGTGAATGGCAGTATTTTCTGATAGATTGGAGATGTTTCCTATTTTGCAAGACAACCACTCAACCTCAAAATATGACAAGGCGGATGGAGAGAAAAAAAAGACAAACACACCTTTTCAAACTGACACGAACAATCGATCTATTTTTTTTTAAAAAAATGCACACTTTAGGAAATAGCTTCAATGCATAATGTACGTCTTGAGCCTTGTATTGAACAGTCTGAGTTTGAGCCATTGTTGCTACATTTTGAAACGACGTAAAACATTACACATTGAATGTCTTCCAGCTTGTGACGCAACTCGGTTTCCTTCGAGATTCCTGATCCTCTCTGACGCAGAACTTTCAGACATGATGCTAACCCACGACATTATTAACTGAATAGTTTGAAGCGGCGTCCTTCTCTTCAGTGACCGAGAATTTCCAGTGTCCCGTGGCTTTTGTACGATTTCGAAACGAGGTCCAAACACTAGTCCTCAGAACCAATTATAACTTTCGTCCCAGTGGACCTGTACACCTCTAATTTGAGCGTAACCCAATGCATGCGGTTATATGGGTATAGTCTCATCATTTTAGACGACAGTTTACATGAACACTACTTATCTCGTCTAACTGGAGGGCACAATAAACACTCTATCTGCAGCCTGTTGGACATGTTTAATTCAGTGTGAGGATCATTAACCAACTTTTTAAATGTCAGCACTTCCCCTTCAACACCTGTCTCCTCGTGTTTTGACCTGCCCCGCTCTTGATGAACCCATTGCCAAATTCCAACCCCCGCCGATTCGCAGCTAATTATGATGAGTGCTGCATACCATTATTGCATATGCGGTCCAATATTATAATCTCGCAAAAACAGGTGGTAATGCGCAGGATTTAATAAATTCTTTGCTGATATTGGGGTGGGATATTAATTTTCAACTGACGTTCCAAAATAACTGCAAACCTACTGCACATTTCTGTAAAATAATCATAAATATGATGAATTTATTATAATGTGTCCCTCTGGTTTGGAGTTTTAAAAATAGGCACAGTATAAAACGCATTATGATTTTTCTGCAAAATATGTACGTGTCTGTAGCTGAGTTTATCACATTTCGCTAGTTCTGCCAGCAACTTATCCTCTCAAAATGACAGGGGCCATTGTGTCGCTTTGTGATACGCCGCCTGAATCCCTGCAAAGAGTCCTCCTCAAGCCTAGAGGCACGTAACTTGCTTTTAACTTTTAGGTCGAGAGTAGAGGCCAAAGCAGAGAGGAGGTGGAAAAAAAAGGCAATGAATTCCAGGCCTGAGTGTAATGCTATAGGGGACCAGGCTTGAATTGGGTCATTCCAGGTCTATATCCGGGCACAAGAGGTCATTGGAGGCCTCGTCAAAGACAAACATTGTAGCGTGTTGAATTATGCCCGTCAGCTTCCTCTCTTGTTGGAGCCTCCATGAATGAGAGGGGGCGACATTTTGCCTGTGGTCTACGCTAAACATTTTGGAGTGGGTGTGCCTTAATAGCCAGAGTTGCCCGCCTTCCAAAAGAGTGAAAATCTACAAAATTTTTGGGGAGGACTTACGACGTGGAAACTGGCGTGAAAACCTCAAGTTATACGAGTTCGCACCGGGCGTTTCCACTGCAGGTTTATTACAAACAACAGAGGCTGAAAACAACATTGAGAAAGCACAGATGGGGATAAACTTTACAGCAATTTTTTTTAACAATCTTTGTGACCCTCGTCAAAATTGTAGGAGTGATTCAACCCTTATCTGGACCAAGCCATTCCATCTTCATTCCTGACAGCATCACTTTCCTCTCTCATGAATCTATTGCTGCTTGCTCTCTATTCGATTACAGTTTTTTAACCCTAAGGTCCCAAAAAAAATGACAGAGCGGACACACAGAATCATTTTGGCAGCCTCCCCTATAACCCAATCTGGAAGTGACAAATGGACCAGCCCTACAGCTAAACACACGAAAATCCCGCCTACGTCCGCTTCCAAACACGTCAATTTTCTTAATCGAAAAGAAGCCCAAACCTTTTGTCTTCTCCTTACAGGGGTAGGAACAAAACAGTGTCGTTTTCTTATTAAACATTCAAACCATCTAAGAATCCCATTTCCCCAACCGGTTTCAAACAACAATGTCGTCTGATGTTTCACTTCCCCCAGGCCGGCGTCGCGTCGTAAACTTTGTAACGACACAATAATTGCGTCATTCCTGCAAGGAGCTTGTTCCAAAGAGGGAGACGAAAAGGGAATTATCTCAATTGTTGTCCCAAAAGAGGATTTCCGGGAGGGGGACCCGCGCACCCCTTACGAGGAATGAATTAAAACGGACGGAAGTGACTTACTAAAAAAGCTGCTTTTCAACTGTCTGCTAACTTTGTACGTGTGCAAAATTCCCCTTGGAGCTTTTAGCAAACAGACGACACTGTCCACTTGTTTTATTACCCAGCAGGAATCAACAATGTTCAGATGGGAAACTTTGGGCAGTGCATCACCCTGCTGTGCATTTCCTATGTGAAGGAGACCTGGTCCGCTAAGCGTATCGCTTTTTATGGGCCACCTCTTTGCGTTTTTATTATCTTTGTGACACCCTGCTCGACAAAGACGGCGGTCGATATGGACGATTTTTTATTATGGGACGCGGTTGGTTGGACGGGGAGGAAAAGAAATTGTATGGCACAAATAATGATGCTATATATACAATAATTGAGGCAAGGCTAAAAATAGTGCGATGGAAGCGAGCGAATAGTTTAATAATTATTAACTTGCTGTACTTTGTGTATTATGGAGCTAATTAGCCCGTTCCCTACAGCTATATTAAGATCAAAAACAATACCTCAGCCTTGTTGTATTGTCACCTAAGTTTTACTGCGCATTGATCAACTTGGTAATAAACCTGGTTGCAACGTCTTAATTGGCGTAATTTCAGGTCACGCTTTAATCTGGCGTGCCTTCTGGAATAGACCTAATTGTATAGTCACGTACATTGTAAATTAACAATGCCCCTCCCCATCCACCCAATCATTAAGCTGCTTGGATTGGTATCAGCTGTTTTTTAATGTTATTTCCGATGAACAATTTTCCGGAGTCGAATAACGTGCCTGCTCTTTTGCGTGCGCCATCACCCGTCTTTTATACCAGTAGTTAAACATAAATTTCTCTCCATTCGCTATGTATGTGGGGGGAACAAACGGAGGTTCTGAAGATCATGAGCATAAAGTCCTTGGCAGCAGGGTGTTTCATAATGATTCCAGGACGAATTCATGCTATGAACCACCCTGTAGAATCATCCATATTAATATTTCCCTCTCCTCCAACCCCCTCAAAGAAAAGGGATCGATTGTTGGCCCGATAACCGTCTTGTCATTAACAACTCGTGTATGGAGGTCGTCAGGGGAATAACTCGATGGAAGGAACGACTCTTTATTATGCATCTCGCCATGTTGGATGCAGCGAAGGAACGAGCAGGAATGGCTGATTTTGGCCCTCCCAACGTCTTCCTTCCATTCTTAAAAAAAAAACGACACAACAGAAAAAAAAAACACAGAGAGGAACCGGAAGCTTTTTGGGTCCTGATTTACGGTGGACTGTAATCAACCAGTTGGAGAGACGAAGAAGAAGAAAACGCTTTTTGCTGCGAAAGGAGATTGACAATAAGCTGGAGCAAAGTGGCTCCAAGAAGGTCGTGGAAAGGGTTTCATTAGGAAATGCGGAGAGAAAGTTGGGTTGACACACTACAGTGTTGATCAACTAAACAAATCAACAAACATTTCTTTGATCACTACAATACTTCCAAGTACTTGTATCATAAAATATATTCCAAGTGTTCTTCCAATGTTCATTGTGTCAAATAAATTTTCTACATTTAAAAAAAATAATCGTGGTCTTGGCACATCGATATTCGATTCTAACGTCACAATTTCTCTTCCTATTCAATAGCAGCCGTTTTCAAGCGTGAAATACACAGTTTGCTTCTTTAGGTAGTCACAATATTGATTCCCAACGCACTCAGTCCATAGCGGTTTATAGGAAAACGCAGGAAAATTCTCCTTTTCCCCAGCTCAGTCTGCTGTCATGCGATATATCTCCAGGGCCCAGAAGGGCAGTGCTTCATTTGACAGCGATAAATCAGGTGAAAAACCCACCACCCCAAACCCTTTATTCAACTTCTCCCCCGCCCTCCCCCCAAAAAAGCCTCCCAGTTCCAATCAATTGGCCCAACCTTTTAATCCTTGGCCAAGTTTTTTTTTTTTTAAAAAAAAGGACTTGCCACAAATTGGCCAGTTGACCATCGAGCAAAAATTGCGTGCCAAAAAAATTCCCCACCCACATATTAGGACGGTAAATATTACCCGTTCGTTTGATTCATTCGATTTGTACCTCCCCGCAAATTACGAGCGTTTTACACCCGTGGGTGCTACCACGCCCAGGTTCGTTTTTGCAAAAAAAATATTTTTGGTTGGGTACAGTGCCATGATTACCTATGTTTGAGGAAATTGCACGTTTTTGCAATATTAACACCCACGGTGAGGCAGACACCACAATTAGCCTAATCACATTTTGTGTAGGAGTAAGTAACGAATCGAGCAACGTGAAAGTGTGCAATTTTTATTCAAATATTCAAATATGAAAACTTGGCCCAGACTGTCCCTCACATAGATGGCGCACACTATACCGCCACTCTCAGGGTCGTCATATGGACAAACAGAGGCACAAACTCAAGCTAATTGTTCATTATATCCCATCATATTTTTATATTAGGTAGTGATCGCTATTTTTCTGTCGCGCAATTACCAAACCGTTATTTAGCTATTTTGGCACACCACTGCTGGGAGTAAGTACATTTAGCATTAATTTTTTTTTATTCCTTTTGGCCCCTGCAGTGCCGAAAACCCAAAATTGGGTAACCGTACTCCCAGCTCCAGACATTCAAACCAGCCATCAGAGCTATAATTAAAGCACAACTCTGGTGGCTGGCTAAAAGTTGTTTCCGCCCCTTTTCGAATGGCAAATTGCACTTTCTAGCCCAACAATTTCCATTCATTAGGCCTCTTAAACCGCGCTTTTCCTCAGCCAGAAATGTGAGAGAAGGTGCCATGATGGCTCTGGTTGAATGCACCTGCTTGCTGCGAAACTGAGAGAGAGAAAAAATAGGGCGCAATGGAGCATGGCCGGGTCCTACTCATTTAAGACTTGAAAACGCCTTTCTTGACCTGATTTATGGTGAACACCCGGGGGACCTTACGTGAGTCCAAAGTCCAGTTCAAAAAGAGTGTAACATCAGCAAACGACCCACTTAGTTATGACACTTAACCAGGCTTGGTGGGGTATGGAGAAAATCGAACTTTTTTGAAACTTTCGGAAACGTAGTCTGGACATTTTTTTGAACAGCAAATTTTTTACTGTTTCAAAAAAATACTCATTTTATTTTTGTTTTTTAAAAGTTGTAAAGCCTATAGATGAATTTTTACTCGCTCAGCTCCTTGGTTCAGATTGTTCAGATACGACGGACAAACAAACAGAAACAGACGAACAAACTTTCCATTATACACGTATAGACCTATATGTAGGAAGATGTGAACCATACTTTACAACAAATAGCTACGATACAATACCAAGTAGTGGCTATAATTCCTTCCGAAATTCACCATTGCGGATGCAATGAATGATTAATGCGACCGAATTACCTGGAAATAATAATTTCAACAAAAAAAACAGACTGTTTCCATATTTTGCGAATATTCTCCCAACCTGGCAAAGACACACAGCTTATTGCTCCACACTTCCGAGTATCTGAGGCTGTTGGTCGGCTTAGTGTAATCCAACGTTTATGCCGCGAATATAACCGAGCACCGATCTGGAGTTTTGTGCAAGGCCCCCTTTTTTTCACCCCCTGAGCAACTGTGGGAAAATATCTTAAACCGCCAACAATTTGTTTCCATCAGCGGGCGTAACACTGGAGGAAAAAAAATAAGAAAAAAATATTGGTCCGTTCCATGGCAGCTAAAGGATTAGCAGTGAAATATGAGCCAGCAAGTATTATTTTTTTCGCATTTTATGTGACCTTACCTGTGGAGGTAAAGTACTGGCCGAAAAAAATTTGTGGCTACGGGGTCGATTTAGCTCCGGGGTTTTTGTGTATAGGATTGGACGTCCAGCTGGCTGGCCCGCCGTTTTGCTCCAATATTTGGCGACAAGACGAATTGGTCCAGAGGCAAGGACGGAAATTGGAAAAGTAAATTATGTACCCGAAATGGTGGACAAGCGAATTCACACTCAGCGCACTGCTCGTCTTAAAGCCCGGGGATTCAATTACACTACAAGGTGGTGCACAACCCGCTTGGACTTGCTGAGTTTTCTCCTGGGAACAAACTGGAATTTAACATGATTTTCCTCCAGGGGCAAAGCCTGCCAACTCACTGAACATTTGTATCCAGAGCATGCGGAGTTTCTGCTGATATGTGTGCCTCTTCTAGTTCTTAATTAATTCTGCTTACCGCAGCTGGAGCCGGATTATTATTGGATTACGCCGTGTTAATCGCGGCTCTTTTCAACGATACTCCGTCGTCTGCTTCTCTTTTATACACACTTGTCTCGCCTTGTGAAACAGAATCGTTCGATCTTAATTTTGTTGATGACATGATGAGAAAGTCCGTTTGTGTAATCATTACGACCTTTCTATATCTGGATGCCAAAAAATAACATTGAATAATATGAACTCATATTCAGTGTGCAATACGCAAATGTAACCCCACGTTCAAAATGATTTGAGAGAAAAACTAATTTATGTGTGTACGTATTTAAACTGGATGGATTGAATTCACAATATTCGGGCCGTACGTTTAAAGTCATAAAATTCTACTTACGTTAGTCCCACTTGATAGTTTCTGCAAAAAAATGGGGGGGGGCATTAGCAAACAGCTGTTCCGGATGATAGCACAAAAGGACACTCCTCGAAAATTTCGGGGACACAACTTCTCAGAACTACAGCACAGGCACACTATTGTCCTGGAGTTTCCCCCGTATAACCAACCCTCCTGCAGCGAATTGCTCTGTTTAATGCAACCTTGCATTTTTGTAGCCCGAGTTCATCAAAGGACACCGAAATTTTTTGTAAAAGGACTCCTATTTGACTCAGCCCCTTTAAACTTTCCTTGGTGCGTGACTTTAAGAGACGGAAGCCTTGTGTGCAAGTTTTGTCCCGAAGCCTGCTGTCATCAACATGAAATATTTAACAAAAAAATTTTACTGATTAAATTTATCAGTAAAAATTCATTGCAACTTATTTAATAACAATTTAAAATTCTCTCTTAATTTGTTTTCTGAATCATTACGAATCGCTCTGTTTTTGCTCTATTTCCTGGTCTACTGAAGAAATGGGCCCAAACATATTTCTTGCGGTGCAGTTTTTTTTGTACTTTGATGTTGTTGTCACGATCTGGGGAGATTGTCATTCAAGTCATGCTTTGGTGCACATTTGTGTTTTATATTACACGTTAGTGCGCACCATTATTGTTGAGACAGCCATTTTGCGCGGGGGGTTATGGTCAGGATGAGCTTAACGGCCAACGATATCCACATTCTGACTCCTACATATTTATGCTCAGGGCCTGTACATGCAAGAATCCACTGCACTTAGGGTGCAATTTGTCTGCAAAGAAAAAGAGCCGCACATTTGTTTTAAAGAGACAAAAATAGGTTTCCCAAAAGACTGGGGAGTCGTTTATTCGTAGTTTCAGATTAATATTTAACATCCGGCAATGCACAATACTTTCGGTAGACACTATTATAGGACATGGTGCACCATTTATGATATCACACCCTGAAGGTATCTCCCACAGTAATCCGATCACGCTCAAACACAAATCCTGCACCAGACGCAGCATTTTCTCTTCTCCATAGCCTTTGACAGCAAAAAAATACAGAAAAAAGAAATAAGTAGGCCTATACGAGTTTAGGAAAAGAAAAAAAAGGAACAAAAATGGGAAGAGAGAAAAAAATAAGAGTGGTAGCTTTTCGAGAAGATTTTCTAGACCCAGGAGGCTGGCAGATTCTTCTTTTTCAGCCCAGGGGTTGCCCCGTGATTCCCGGTGACAGGGAAACAAATAGCCGGAGAATCCGCCAGAGTATTTTTGCGACCGGTTGCATGTAGTGATGAGTGGTGGAAAAAAACAAGTGAAAAAAGAGGCCCCATTCTTGCCCGTGTCCTAATGGCCGTTCCCATCATCTCTGCTCCCCGGAGGAGGGAAAAGAGCTATGGTTTCATCCCGGGATACCGACTCTACAGAGTCTCTAAAGCCTGCTGACCAAAGTCCCCAAAAAAAGGTGAAAGAAAAAAAAATGTCGCTATCTTGGGAGTAATTTGACACCAGTTTCGCCAATAACGTAATAGCTCTTGGTTAAGAGAGTCGCAGTTAACATGTTGAAAAATTAGCTGTCATACAAAAATGTAATGGTTTAAAAAAAATCTTCATGCGGACGAGGTAGTTACGTAAATTTCAATTCAACCCGCGGTTATATAATTTTAACAAGCGGAGTCTAATAAGCGAAAGGCAAGCTGTCGAATATTCAAAATAATGTCTGCGTGGCTCTAAAACAGTTTGCGTTTTCAGGGGAGCCGGAAACAATATTACTAACTCCATATTCATGCAAATCACGTCAAGTTCAACTCCGCAAAAAAACCAGGGCTGACATCAACTATAATGCCCATTTTCATTTAAACTGTTCACACGTTTAGGTTTCCCATACAACGCGCATCCGAAATCCAACATGCAAAGTAGATTCACATTGAAAGGCTTGACTTCTGTGCCGCGTGATGAGTTCATACATACTAAAACATCCGATAAAATAATATGCGTCTGCTCATCGGAACATTGTTGGGAAGAATATACGTCCACCATTCAATAATCAGTAGCATTGCTATGTTCTTATTGCAATTTTTTTTTTGACACGATCGATTGGCAGTCTTTCAAGAAGGAGATGGAGTGCTTGATCTTTTTATGGAAGAATCATAGTCCGCAATTTAACGATCTCTACACACGCCATAAAGAAGTTTGTGGAAATCATAAAATCTGACTTACGGGGGACTGCGCACATAAAAAAATATTGGCTTATGATCACTGAAACTATATCAATAAAAATAACTTACTTGACCAATAACTGCTTTCACATGAGATTGTAGGATAACTTAATTACATTTTTTGGATTTTTTTCCAGGTGTTGATACAGTAGACGCCATGGAGTCAATGGACGACGCTTACAACGCCAGCGAAGTCAACACGACAGCGAACCTGACGTCCAATCTGGAGCACTACATCCCTTACAACGAGCGTCCGGAAACGTACGTGGTTCCAGTCCTGTTTGCGATCATCTTCATCATCGGCGTACTGGGCAACGGCACCCTGATCCTCATCTTCCTGCGACATCGTACAATGCGAAACGTACCCAACACCCACATCTTCAGCCTGGCCCTTGGAGACATCATGGTCATCATCTTCTGCGTACCATTCACCAGCACCGTCTACACCATCGACAGCTGGCCATACGGAGAGCTCATCTGCAAGTTCAGCGAGTTCGTCAAGGACATATCAATCGGAGTGTCCGTCTTCACGCTGACCGCCCTCAGCGCTGACCGGTACTTCGCAATCGTCGACCCAATGAGAAGGAGGGCCGGACGAAGAGCCACGACCTTCACATTGTTGACAGCTCTTGCGATATGGATATGCGCTACTGTTGCTGCTCTTCCGTCCGTCATCTTCTCGTACGTCAGGTTCATACCCGTCGATGCCGGCGGGAAGGGCATCGAAGTGTGCTACCCGTTTCCGGAGGAGTTCGGGGAGGCGTACCCCAAGGCGGTGGTTATGATTAAATTCCTGGCGTACTATGCCATACCGCTGTTGGTCATCGCATTCTTCTACGTGCTGATGGCCTACCACCTGATGCTCAGCACAAAGCACATGCCCGGAGAGGCACAGGGTCAGCAAGGGTTCAAGCAGATCCAGGCTCGGAAGAAGGTGGCCAAGATGGTCCTCTCGTTCGTGGTCATCTTTGCCCTCTGCTTCTTCCCTTACCACGTATTCCTCCTGTGGTTCTACTACTACCCGAACTCACAGGAGCTGTACAACCACTTCTGGCACGCGTTTCGGATCGTCGGATTCTGCCTGGGTTTCATCAACTCCTGCATCAACCCCATTGCTCTGTACTGTGTCAGCGGTACGTTCAGGAAGCATTTCAACCGACACCTCTTCTGCTGCCTGTGTCCTCCGGATCAGACCATCACCAGACAGAAGTCAACGTGGGAGACAACGTCCCAGAGCGTGTACCATAACCATCACTCGAACAGCACCTTGCGACGGCACGACGAATACACAATGACCTCGATGCTGCCTGCGAACGACAAGGTCACCTGAGGACGCGCGAGGGAGCATCAAAGAAGGCTCCCGGATCATGAACTTTCCTCGAAGGTCACCAACCACAGGTCACCGGCATGGCCTTCTTCGCCAAATGCCGCTCCTGCTGACACGTTGTAGTCCCCCTCTCTGATTGGGGGTACAACTTGGGTTTGATTGTTTGCGCACGTTGCATTGTCTCCTGGTCCTGATCAGGTGTGCGTAAAATGTCATGGCGATGTTTGTTCGTTTATGTAGTTTCGTAGTGCGTTGTACGTTTTGCTGTGTGAGATGATGAGGTGCACTTTACAAAGAGAGCGCCCGACTGGATGGGATGCACAACGATACACGCAATCCTAACAGTACATAAGTAGCTTACACTTAATATCGTTCACTGGAAGATATTTACAGACAAGTTGCATCAACACAAATTCAGAGAAAAATCGACAATTATGTGCAATTCCACGAAATCAATCTGCACAATTTTAATTAACTTTTTATTAAGATAATTAACATGCAAAATTGAAGGTGTCACATGTCGATTAATCTTTTGTTCAGACTTTAACAGGTCTTTAAACATTACCTGCAAATACGACTTCTTCAGGTTATTAATAACAATTATTCGTCAATTACATTTTCAGTAATTAATTACAACAACCAGTCTACGAATTTTTTTTACTATAAATATGTTGCCCCTTTACATCGACTCTGATTGTAGAATAGCCCAAGTAACACTCTTTACCTATATTGAAATCCAGTGGCATACTGACCTACTCGGTGCCAATGAATTACCATCCATAATTATGTAGGTATGACAATGTTGGTCCTTAAAAATTAAAGACATTTAGGAGGCTAATTATACACATAACTGCTTACAACCTACACGGAACTGCACATAATTACTGCAGTAATCCGACAAAATACTAACACATTCTCTCTGTCACCGCCAAGTAACTTAGAATTTACAGTATGTATATATACATATGTAGTTAAAATCAACTAAAAACCCTATTTTTACAACGTGAGAAAAAATGATGTGTATTACGATATTGTGAGTTGCATTTACAGTATATGTTTTCTGCTTAATTAATGTAGTTGCTGCAAAAATTGTGTCTGGTATGTCGGCATTTTAGGTTCACATTGCTGTCGTTGTTTTTCGGTCGTTGTGTCGAAACGACTGAAAATGTGACCCCAGTTTTATTCTTCCGGATCTTCAATCAGATACTCGGGAGCAAGTTACTTGCTCCAGATTATCTTACCCCCTACTATAGATGAATCAAACCCACGCAGTATTACATTCCGATATGAATACTCCCAGTATTAGTCAGCCTCATTTTTTTCTGCATTTCTTCAAGATCTTCACAAAGACGCCATTTCCATCTCAGGCTCGGCTGGGCCCAGAGCACAATAATTTTTAACTTGCAAAACTTTGCAAAGAAACAGTATTTTCTCGTTATATCTCCTGCCCTTCTCTTTTTCCTAGAGTTACACTAAAGTCTGGCGGAAAAAGAAGGTGGGGGGAGGATGGGAGGGGATGAAAACCACAACTGAGAAAGAGAGAGGTTGGGTCGAAAGAGAGGGCCTCCGGTGGGAATAGGCAATACACCGCACAGTTCTTTTCTTCAAGACAGAAAAAAAAGACGTCAAAGAAAATCTGCTCCACATCTAGAATTATCTCTTTCAATTCGACGAGGTGGAAAGAAAAAAAATTGCAATCCCTGCGAGGACGAGTGTTGAAACAATAACAAGTGACTCGATTTATTTTTTTTCGTAAACTTTTGCATGCGCTAAGTACATGTGACACTAAAATTGGTCGTTATGTAAATTAAGGCGTTGTCAACAATAATAGTTTTTCATTCGCAGTAGAATAAAAAAACTAATGGGTTTAAGATGACATGGCTTACGACCAATGTGAAGCTGGAGAAAGAAAAATGAATCGGAGCTGTCATGTATGAGAAAAGCGAAACAAACACGACCCTCAAGCACTTACATTTTGTGCAAAAAATAGATCCGTGGACCGAATTCTGCTTCACAGTGAAATAAAAAATTCTCAAATTCAAACAGTCGAATTTTTATTCAGAAAACTATGTGAACACAACTTTTCTTCTTACCAGTCCGCCTGAATGGAAAGGCAAAAGTTGGTGCAAAATTATCAAACTTTTTTTCCGCTTTAGGTATGGATTGCTTGAGAACCTGTAACATAGTGATCCGATTGAATTCAGTCAGAATTTTTTGGCACAATGTTTCTTATTGTAAGCTGTTCTGTGGTATAGGGCTACGTTTCCATAATATGTTGTATTAAATAATTTGTATTAAATGGACCGCAATTAGGCAGATTTACTGTCGGCATAACTCTCCTTTCCGGTTCGTGACTTACCAAAAGGCCCGGGTCATTTTCTGTGCTGGCGACGCAATGGTCCGCTTTTGCTTATAATCCCTTCCAGTTTACCAAGTCCAATTACAGGCTAATTTGGATTTACTCCTTTTCACACGGGGAAATAGTAATCGCTTCTGAAAATTATGTTTCCAGCACAGTTTGTATGACTGTCATGAATCAGTTTTGTTCATCCCCGTGTCCTCCCCCCCAACTATTTCCAGCATTTTCCACGTGACCTGCTAATGCCGGCTCTATTCAACGGTGCCAAGTGATTAGAGTCATACTTTTGCGATCCGTCCACAAAGGTAGCGAGTATGTAGGACCAGCATATGGTCCCGATTTACTGCGTGATTGTTGAGAGAGTGAGTGAGAGTGTTTAATCCGAATTAAACCTCACTGATGATGAATCTCGCCAATTAGTGCACATCCCCTTCCTGGTTCTTCCTGTGGCTATCAACCTGTGGTGAAATATAATTATCGTATATTTTACTATTGAGTGTTTGTAGAACTATAGTCGCTGTTTATCTCCTGTTGTGAATATTGTCGTTATCAACTATACAGTAGAGTGGCAAAAAAGTGTCATAACACAGGCTATGTGTGTATAGACTAGCTGTGACTATCATTCAAACTCAACTACTTTAAAATTAATTTGACATATTTTCCCAAACCCAAAAGAAAACACACAATGCTTAAATTACAAGAACATTATATTGTATGTATGTATCTGCTCAGGATTACTTGCCCTTTTCTTTCCGTGTCACATCGATGTATCATCGGAATAAAAACATATTTGTTTATTACATATTTTGTGATTCTATCTGCTTTTAAGGTAAGGGTCGAAAGTGAAGTGGAATATAAATATGTCACAAAGTTCGCTACTTTCAATAAGAGTAATTCTGAACTATGTAACAAACTCAGAATTTTTTTAGAGAAACGAACTTATTTCATCTATCAGCAAAAAACATTTTTTTTCGTTTTTAACAAATAGTTTCATCAGTTATGTGAAATTATTATTGCATTGATGTCAGCACTATTTGGCTTTAATTGTGCCTCCCAACTGTTACTCCAAAATTACTGCAAAATTATGGAAGGTAATTCTCAATTTCAGTGCCAGTCGTATAAGTGCCAAAAAAAGCCTCTTTGTTCCATCAAACTAATGTCCTTAAAATATCAGAGAATCGCGCTTAAACGCCGACCACAAAACAGAATTGCCTTGGTGATATTATGCTAACACGCAGGCTCTGTAACATCTCATTTCCCATAGCGACAGTATTCTTTTACGCTCATTTTATGCATATCAAAAGTCATTAAGCACTTGCAATCTTCAGTCATAAGTAGAAGGATAGAGAGAGAGAGAGAGAGAGAGAAGAATAAAAAATAAAAGCAGGCCATATAGGAACGAATTTGAGGACATTTTTCATGGCTGCATAAACTCCGTCGTCTCCATAATGACAGGGATTTCATGAAGAACTGTAAGGAAATGCCTCTTCTGGTTGCTGCAAGACAAATGGAAGGAAATTCGGTGAGGTTTCCTTTCAGCTTATTTATGAGCCGCAGAAGCCAACGAGACGATGTGACAACTGCATGTGCATCATGTGCTGCTCGACTTATACAACAATGAGTTGAAAAAATCGTACCAGGAAAAAAACCGGGCCCATTTTAATTTATCCGCAACTTGTTGATATCAGCCTTGTAAACAACCATTGCATAACTAAAGTACTATCAATATTTAAGATATAATTTTTTTAAAGTAACACTTGTTCATAAGCCTTCATCAGCCTCGAGACACTAAATCCGCCGCTTCCGTGCTAATAATAACAAAGCAGATGGTTTCTGCACGCCATTCAGCAAAATACCGGATGTAATTACTCGAAGAGCTGTTCAATATCTTCCGATAAGATAATTCGCCATGAACATGCCGCCAAGCTAAGCCAACAGCTGCGAGATATTGAACAGAGATACACATGTGCCAAAGTTTGTCGGTGTATCCTTTAGATCCTCTTGATAATAACAACAATGTCAAGACCTTACAAGAGCAGGCCCTTCGTCAATTAGGCATCACCACCGATGCGGGACACGCTTCAGATTAAATTCCTTAAGCACAACAACCAAGATCCGAAGTAAGACCGACATTTTACCTTTCATAACGCCTGCATTAATGTGCCAGCAATATTTTAAAAAAATCCTCCTCAATTGCTTGTACAGCACCATCAAAAAAAAGAAGGAAGGAGATGGATGAGGCTTTAGGGGTTCTTCTGACAGCCTCTGAAAATTTCCTCTTGTCTGTCGCCCGAAGCTCCTCGAAAATTTTGTCCTCCCAGACGCGACGGTAAACTCTGGGTGTTATATACCGAGGCCTGTAAATGCCGGACAGGTTTTTAAAAAGGCCTGGGGGATGATTTTCACGAGTCTTTTTCCTGCAGGCGATGGGTGGGGGTGTGTAGATCCCTAAGGGGTGTTTAATATCCAACGTCAATCATGTTGCGCAGATATTTTCGTGCCCCCAAGGGGATTCCCCTTTATCGATTCTTGGAGAGTCATTACTTTTGGTTTTCGGCCATATTTTATGAAGCGATGCACGATTTGGAATCTGCTGTGTGTGTGACATGAACCCTGAGTATAAGTTCAAGGTACTATTGAAAATTTGGGTCAACAGCCCCATTCCTGGTCCAGGCCAGAATATTTCTATATATTATGGAATAATTAAGAAATATTGGAAATACATTGATCCCCCCCCCCCAAATTGTCAAGTTCCTTTAAAGTTAAGCAGATATGCGTCGTCTCCAGCCCCAGAAAACTCTCTGGATCCATTCCCGAAGCCTTTGGCTCACCCCGTATACTTTTCTCAGGCTTTGCCATCACCTCCTGTACTATCAATTTGTGAGGGGGGGGGGGGGNATTTCTGGGGGAAAAACTTTTCGGGCTGGTTTCATATACTGCAGGAATTTGAAGCCGCAGAAGGCGTTAGGAACACTACAGATTTATTTTTCTTCTTCCTGGAGCATAATTTTGGGCAATTCAAAATCCATGTAATTGAAGATGGTCCCAAGGATGAGCAAATAAATGAATTACTGCCAAAAGCTTTCAACCCTGTCGCAAAGTGGAGGTTTTTGATCGATAAATCTGGCCGGTCCAAGAGCCTTTCCCTCGAATTGGGAAATGGTTTTGAGAAGTTGCCACGCTCTTTTCCCCACAGGCGATTCACTGCCTTAATGCCCCTTCCGGAGAACTCTTCTTGAGCCTTATACTCTCCAGAGGTCGTCGGTTGACAGCCAGGAGATGAGGCTCCCTCTTGCGACATCGGATTCCCCCCCTTTTCGTTCCACCTAGTCGTTATTGCCTTCCGACCTCTTTGGTCACAAGAAATAAAGAGAGGGGAATGGGTACGTGTGTGATTCGAACCAAGGAATTCAATAGGATGAGGCGGCTGAAGGGCAATTTCTAGGGAAATTAGGCTTGCTTCCAGTGGAGATTTAGCTGCGGGAATACATTCCATTCCCGGCAATATACAGGGCGCTTCAGGAGGTCCCTTCAGGCTTTGTACATTTTTAACAGTGTGACGCGTCGAGTTAGAAGGCTACTTATGTCTTACAGGGTGAGTCAGAATGACTTGTAACGACGTAGGCAACGTGGCTTTAGAACTCTGTACACATGTCCCATGATATGGCATCATGTGATGGAATTAACTTAAAAAATAATTGACTCGGATGTTTTGACAAGAGGATCGTATTTTATGTATTAATTGAAGCATGTTAATATTCAATTTTTTAATATATTTAAACGGATGGGTAACGAGGGAGTAATAAATTGGTAGGCCTACAGCTCAGTGCTACTATAGTAACATAAATAGGCCTACTCTTGTTTTTAGATACAGATTTTTATTAAGGACACGACCGTGTCAGTCGGTACCCAATTATTTCTAGTCATACGTATAATCCCACCAATGCTCACTGATAACTCATGAAGAACAAAGATTTAGGTGTATAAGAATTTCATATTATTTTCAGAGAGATACAGGTATGACAATAATAGTGAGAGTAACATTATTACCGCCGTACATTTTCCAGGGAGGAACTTCCAGCAGGGAAGAAATGTGTCAAGCCTTTTTGTAATGCACATTTCCAGTACCGACATCATGAAGCAAAATTATTCTAGCCGACACAAGCGCACGACGACCATTGTTAACGTGAACACAAATCGGTTTTGGGAGACAATGTCAATCGCCCAACCGGAATCTGCCAGGGACATGTCAGTTGGACGATTCTAGATGCAACAGAAAAATTGGCGCGACGCAAAAAGAGATGTCAAAGTTGGAGATATATTGGAAAAGGGGAAGTTACGAAGTCAGGTGCACCTTGCATTGGACTCACGAACATACTTTGGGGTATGGCCACTTTTCATTTGTCACAATTGAAGTTTTTTTTTTCCAAAAACAGCATATTATGTCAAAAAATGTCACGATTCAAGAGAGACACAAAACACTCCCTTCTTTTTTTGAAGTATGAGAAGTATGAGAAGTATGAGAAGTATGAGAAGTATGAGAAGTATGAGAAACGCAAATTATCTCAACCACTCAGTTTTTTCCGGTTAACATCCGTTTACATTCGCATTGGAGGTCAAGACTACGGTCAAGATCACGGTCAAGACCTACATTATCTTACCCTCTCGGCCTCGAAACCGCCCCGTATCGAAATCCTTCCCTCCCACCCCCAAGCCCAAGGGGTTTAACCACTCGACTGTACAGTGTACACGGAGTACCAAAATTCAAAGAGTACCAAGGAGTAGCAAAGAGTAAAGTACCAGTATACCGCTCAGAAAGAATGGTACTACGACTCTACATGGAAATTTTTCATCCCGACTGTCGAGGGCTTCCCCGCAACACATGGGAGCCTGGGGCAGCAAGGGGTGGTAAGGTGGGGAGGACAACCCCAGCCTCCTCAAGACCAGACCTGATTAATGCCTTCTTGAGAGGTGAAAGCGAGGACGGGGCATTTCGGATATCCTTGAAGAGCCGTGCATTGAATCGACGAGATTAGTGCTCAATGCTCGTTGTAGTGATGTCCGCGCCGAACAAAAATCATATGTATAATTATTATCGCGGACATCACTACAACGAACATTGGGCACTAATCTCGTATATTCAATGCGTCGATTCAATGCACGGCTCTTCAAGGATATCCGAAATGCCCCGTCCTCGCTTTCACCTCTCAAGAAGGCATTAATCAGGTCTGGTCTTGAGGAGGCTGGGGTTGTCCTCCCCACCTTACCACCCCTTGCTGCTCCCTCCCATGTGTTGCGGGGAAGCCCTCGACAGTCGGGATGAAAAATTTCCATGTAGAGTCGTAGTACCATTCTTTCTGAGCTGTACTACACCCAAAACCAAAATATCCAATACAGGACTAGTAAAATACTCAAAATATGCAAGTGATGCCATGGGCACATGATGATAATTTTTCAGATAGGGTTGGTGCCATAAGAGGTTTCGTGTTTTTTTTAAATAGCAACAAAGCTCCCTCATCCTTGACTTTGATTTTTTTTGATAACCCCGAAGAAGCCGCAGTTTTGCGCTCATTATTTACACGACTTTTAATCCTGCAAAATGAGACGCACATTATCGGTTCTTCTGGTCCTGTTCGTCACCTCGGGTCACTCTTTGGAACCTGAGCAATGGACGCATTCGTTGTCCCTTGACTTCACGTGCGTTCAACCTGCCCCCATATTGCTCAACAAGGAATCCTGAAGCCCGATTCAGCAACGGGGACTCCCAAAGCCAATATAACACTGAATACCAGTATCAGCAGCAACTCTTCTGGACACCCTCATATCGTGAAGCTCAAAATGGGAGTTAGCCCAAAACAAAAAGGGGCTCTTTAGGCAAGGTCAGATAACTCGGTCTGCGGGGATGCCCAATTGCCCCAACGTCACATTCAACTGTGACAACATTTTATGATAACCCCGATACAGCCCAGTTCGCCAGTTTGGGCTCATTACTTAACACGACTTCGCATTCTACAAAATGAGTCGCCCATTATCGGTTCTTCTGGTCCTGTTCGTCACCTCGGGTCTCTCTTTGGAACCTGAGCGATGGACGCATTCGTTGTCTCTCGGAAGGGCGGGAGAAGTGCATTTGTTTTGGAAATCGGACAAAGAGAGTGTTACTTTTGAACTGGGAGCCAAAACCCACGGGTATATGTCGGACTCGGGTTTTCTCCCAACGGAATGGCAGGAGCGGACATTGTCATGGGTTGGATCAAAGAAGAAGGCAACATCACTTTGCAGGTAAGGAGATTTTTTAAAAGTTTAGTTGTAACATTATTGTTTCTCGACATAAACTGGCCCTTACCCGTGTAATAATTGTTGTGAGCAGGACTACCATGGGGTAGGCAACATTGCGCCTGTTCTGGACGACCAGCAGGATTACCGTCTACTTGGGGGACACACACTGTCCTGCGATTCACCCGGAAGTTGAACACGTGTGACAAACACGACATGGCTCTAGGTGTAAGCTGTCATTTATATCCGTCATGAACCGCTACAATAATTTATTCATTATAAGGACACCTGATAGTGGAATGTTACATTATTTTCAGAGCGATTCGTTAAGATTGATTTGGGCATACAGCGAGGTGGACCCCAGATACGGTGACCTGATTTGGCACGGGGTCACAAACAGAGGGGTGAAAGGGGGCGTCCTTTTGTTGCATCCGCCTGCACCTCCGATTCAGCAACTTCTGAGTGGAATGAACCACTGGGATGTGACAGCGGACAATGTGCGATCACTCTCCTGATTTGTTGAGACTTTATTTCCTCCTTGGTATTAATTCACTGGTTTTGTCTTTCTGTTTTAAGACATTCGTCAGCGGCGAGAAAGATTAGGGGGCACGGCAGTGCCCCCGCCAAGTTCTCGCCGCACTGCCGGACCACCTTTACCCGACACAACTCACGTCATTTTGACCCCCTCGAATCTT